>ML784826.1:1460756-1475771 GCA_009831015.1 Picea engelmannii
TATCACAGTGATACAATATTTAACAATGGCTTACCGGTCTCATCATTGTTCTGCTACACTGCTCTGCTCTACCTGCATCAGTGTCTTCCTGCACACCTTCCTTACGCTTTATGTTCTTCTACCTTTTATGCTTTGTGCGCCATGTTTCTTCTATGCACCATTCCTCTTATGTGTATTTCAGCTGCTACACACTACCTCCTTCTACACGCCTGAATCACTCTCAACAACCGCTGCCATCTCTTCTTTGTTTTGCATTCTTATAGTCTATGTGCACCTTGTGCATCCTATATGCGCAATCCTTCTGCCTGCTCTACACACCGCCATTGTTTTTCACATCGGGATGTTCACTCCACTCCCCATTGCCACCGCTTCACCCCCCCGAGCATCAACACACTCTCTTTGTTCTGCATGTTCCCCTCGTGTTGAGTCCTCTTCCTGAGCATTATAGCAATTCCTCAGCTTTTCTAGCGGTTATACCCATGCATTCATCATCATTGGTTGTTATGCTGAGATCCCTTAGCCTCTCCAGCAGTCGAGACTCTTCGTCTTCTCTGTCACAATCGAGCTCATTCCCTTTGTTGCAGTTCCAGGCTCCAACAGTCTTACATCTATCAATAGCCTCTATGAACAGTCTTCATTCCACTGGAAGATGCCTCGAGACTCTTCATCTTCTCTGGCGATCACCCTGAAGTCTCTTCAAGTCCTCTGACAGAAACCATCAGTCGTTTCTAGCAATTACATTGTGAACCTATTGAGCCTTGTGCCTTTGGCACCTTTCACCTTTTCTTTCACATGTGGCCTCAGGCGGTGACCACAGCCTACACCAAAAGGTGTTTTCGCATTTCGACATTTCGGCATTTCGCATGTCGTGAATTCCTGTTGCGAGGCATCTCAACTCTCCAAGTCGCGATCTCTGAAATGGAGCTTGGTTGCACTAGCTCCTTCATCCATCTTCCGCAGATGTGACCACTGGCTGTGACCACAGCCTTATTCGAAACTGCATTTCGCAATTTTGCGTTTCGCAAATTTGTTGCGAGTCACTCTGACTCTTCCAACTCCTGATCACGAAATGGAGCCTTGCAACTTGCAAGCTCCTTCCTTCACATGCCCACAGTTGTGACCAAGCGTTTATCCATAAAGTGCTTTGTCAATTTCGCATTTCAGCATTCCTACATTTCGGCATTCCTGTGGTGAAGTGTTTCGACACTTCCAACTCCCGATATCCGAAAATTGCACCAAAAGGTGTTTTTAGCATTTCGGCATTCCGGCATTTCGGCATTCCTGTGGTGAAGTGTTTCAACACTTCCAACTACTGGTATCCGAAACCTGCACCAAAAGGTGTTTTTCGCATTTCGACATTCCGGCATTTTGGTATTCCTGTGGTGAAGTGTTTCGACACTCCAACTCCTGGTATCCAAAACCTGCACCAAAAGGTGTTTTTCGCATTTCAGCATTTCAACATTCCTGTGGTGAGATATCTTGACGCTCCATGTCACGATCCCCGAAACTCTGAAATGGAGTCTTTGTTGATGTGTCTGTTTCGGGATTTCGGTGTTTCGCATTTCACAACTTCGGGACTCCTGTGATGAAGAGTCTCAACTCTTGACTCCTCCAACTCCCGGTATCCGAAACTTCGAAATGGAGATTAAGTCGTGGTTTGATGTGCCTGTTTTAGGATTTCGGCATTTCGCATTTCGCAACTTCGGGACTCCTATGATGAAGAGTCTCGACTCTTGACTCCTCCAACTCCCAGTATCCGAAACTCCGAAATGGAGATTAAGTCTATTAGCTTCTGATCTTTCCATGCCATCATCGTTGTTGATCTTCCTTGCCTGCCTGCCTGTTTTCCATTGTTGTCTCCCAACTGTAAACCTGCCAACGTCGCTACTATTCTTTCCTGTAACCATACCTTCGTCGTTGTTGTTCTTGCCATCAATAACTGTAAGCATGCTATCGTTGCTATTGCTCTTGCCTGTAGACATGCCATCGTTGTTGTTGTTCTTGCCATCAATGACAAACACGCTCTTCTTATAAACATGCCAACACAACTACCATGTCCAAAAGGGAAACCTGCAAGGAACCTTAAGATTGTTCTAAATAAATTTAGAACAATGTGTTGGCAGCTGAGTTTAATGATAGAATAGATGATACGAATAGGTCATGTGATCTTATGATAGCAAGCAATTACATTAAGATAAATATGATTGTAACAACGTTGCATTTAATCATTCAACTAGAAATTAAAGATAAATCCTGTCATTTAATATGAATAGATGATCACACTGTTAATATCTAGAGCATCAAATATGGACGATATTTATAAAAGAATTATCCCAAAACACAATAGATTGTGAATTCTAAAGCTATCAAAACCTATAAGTATATCAGGATAAACAAAGCATAAATGAGAACACCATTTACAAGAAGCTAAAGTTAAAATGCAAATTGTTGTTCCATTCAAATTTGTGAATTAATCATCCATATTCAACCCTAGGCCAAGATGCCTTCATTACAAAAAATCTGTAGTATTTAAAGAGTACTTGCAAGCTAAACATCCTATCTTGTAAGATAGGATCAAATCTTTGGTATCTGAAATTTACAAATATAGAGGGTCTAAAAAACCTCTCAATATCAAACTATATCTTCAAAATTATTAAAGTTCTATTTTGATTTACAAAATAAGACAAAAGAGATGACTAATTAACTAAGTCCAGCCTGCATCCATCTTATAAGATCACCACAAGATATGTCTTACCCTGAAATAAAAACGAAATGAGCAAATCAGAGATTTATTTAACTAACAATTTCTAAAATTTTATATGAGAATTGACTTGAATTCAAACTAAATTTTTTTTTTAAAGATAAGCTGCAGGTTTATGTAGCTAGTTAAAATAGAAAAAATCAAAATCAACAAATAAAATCTAATTTATTTTATTTTCAAATCAGAATCAAAACAAAAACAACTATTTATTATCTCTGCAATTTGACCAAGAGACACCTGATAAATCCGAATCTATGATGGTGAAATTTGTTGAGTTTTTTTTTTTGGTGATCATTTTATTTAAACTGCTTAATCCCCTTGTTTATAAAACTCAACTCTGAGTTACCCTATTTTTCATTCTTTGGATTTTTCTTACCAGTTGGTTTGTCAACAATATCCCGAAATGACTCAACAGTAGCAGCAAGAGGAACCTTCTCTTTGAATACATCAACTACCTCCTTTTTCAATTTCCTGGGTATGAAATTATATCGAGGCTTTTCCCGAAGAGTTTTGCATAGGAACAAATTTTAGTTTAGTGGACGCATGGTATTCATGTGGATTGTTACAGAGGTCTTTGATAGCAAGGTTTAACCTCTGTCTATGATAGAACTCAACCGTTTTCTACAGATCTTCAAATCCACAGAGAGGAATTGAAAAATAAAGAAAACTCAAACGCAACAGATTTTTCTGAGAAAATGTTATCCAAAAAACGAAACATACCTGTGAAATGAAAACGTTTCTGAAGAATATGCCCGCAATAAAGGTAAATGGGCCCATTTCGGTTATGGGTTTTCAAGGGTTTGATCTAATTCATAACCGTTTGCTTAGAATAGCTCCCGTAAAAACGTGTCTCCGACAAGCAATTACGGGGTTGACCAAACTGTAACAAGAGCGACTCAAAACAACTGTGGGTTTAGATGATAGAGGTAGGAGAGGTAAGTCTGAGCGGATACCATGAAAAGAAAATAAGCAGAGATCCTGTGCAATCAAAACAAAGATATGGAGATCTCGGTTATGGGGTTTAAATGCTCCTGGTCATGAATGCTTTGAGTACATCCCATTACCAAAACTCTTAACTCGAAATGAGAAGCATGTCAACTCATTTTGCTAGCCAACACGACGTACATAACACTATCCCAATGCGGTTAAATCCTATGATATGAAAAGGGTACATTCGAATTGCAAAGGCTAGGATATGGATACATTTTCATAAACCAAATATTAAACAAAAAATTGGTATATCCTTTTAAAAGAGATAAGCATACCATCAAATAGCAATTCATCATAGGTGTTTCATTGGTATATGACAAGCTCAAAAAATATTAAGCCCATCGATTCGTTGAGACCAAGCCTTAGATAAAAATCAAAATGCAACTTGAGTTTCAATTGGCTTGATTCATGCTTACAGTCATGAATCAAGCATGAAAACGCGAAATAAAAATGAGATGAAGAATCAGAACATCCTTTTTACAACCGACTAGTCACCTTCAAATAGCAATATTTGCAAGATGAGGCGTAGGCAGCGACAGGAATTGTCATTTGTCACTTTAAAAGCACAAAAAATTGTAGGGCTGCCAACAAAGCTTTCTGCCTCACCTCCTCTAAGAGTAAAGCAACCACGACCTTATCAAGCACCAAGTTGTTTACAGTGCTTCTGGCCATTACTAGGTTGTCCCGGGAATCTAGCAAAAAACTCAAAAGGATCATGCAACAATCCTCCTCATCCATCTTCACTCCAACTAAAATCAACTGGGTCACAATAGTATTAAAAGCATCCAGATGCTTAACTACAAATCACCATCACCCATTCTCGAGGCGAACAACGTTTTCCACATTAAATGTTTATTAACTAAGAATTTAGTCTAGTACAAATCCACCAACTTCTTCCAAAGACTTGTTGCAATTTTTTCTTCAAAAGCATTCAATAACATTGAATCAACCAAACAAAGCCTGATAAGGCTTCTTGCCTTTCTCTCCAACACTAACCACTGTTCATCTTTCATACCAATGGGTTTTATCCCAAATACTACTCCCCATAGATCTCGATCTATGAGCAAATCATTCATCTTGAGCTTCCACAACTCAAAGTTAGTGTAATTGAACTTTTCCATTTCTAAGCCCAATGTCCTCACCATTTCCCTACAATAAACTTTCTTCTACGCAAGCTCCCACCGAAACCAAAGTTAGAACAAAATCTTTGTCCCTAACACCTTGGATCCGAGGTGGTTAGTCTCTCATACCAAATGAAAGGAAGCAAAGGTGCAGAATACACTTCTTATACTAATCAAAGAGAGAAGAATGTCCAGAAATCTAAATAAACACAATTGTAGTAATAAACAACATAGAATCATACAACCATTAAACAGTGATTTCCTAGGGAAAACCCTTTCAGGAGAAAAACCCCACACTCCAAAGCATGCTTAATGTATTATTTAGCAACTAACAAATGGTTAAACATATTGTGAAGTCTCTATGCTAACAACAAGAGTATTCAGTGGCATAAAGGTTCCCAAGAAACTTCCGCATCATAACAGTAAGTTAAAAACACTCTCTATACCTCCAACCCAAGCACTCAATAAATAGACATAACAAAACCATAAACTAAACTATTTATGGTTTTCCAATTCTACATGCTGGAAAACAATTGGCCAACTGCTGCTGCTCAGCATTAATTGCCTGCTACTATTCCACATTCATTGACTACTGCTGCTCAACATTTATTGAGATCACTGCTTTGTTACAAAACAGCAAGGTGTATGACACACCTGTCCCAACAAAAACAATCAAAATTAAATAAAAACTAAAGCAGTAATGTACATCCTCAAAGCCTATAAATCAAATCACTGTAAAAAGACAGCAAATAACAACATATTGAAATATTCCTGCAATGCCCAAGGAAATATTGGGCTTAAAATTTGATTGCAACCTACCTTAAAAAGGCATCAAACATGGTTTTTGTCTTACTTGCAATTGAGCATCCTGTAGAAATAAATTAATAGTCCAAAGAAATAATTCCTAACGATTTATTCAAGTTCAACTGCAATATGTGATCTGGAAACTATTTAGCTTGGCAATGTACCATTTATGAACATTCCACTATTTCTCCACCAATCTCTTTGTTTTATAGTTTTCTTCCCAAGGAGATCTTTATACCCCAAAAAGGAGGAATCTCAAAGGCACAATAGAGAAGCGATCCATTAAGAAACGGGCATCAAGTTAAATGAACTGAGTGAGACTCCATAGAAAAGTGAATCTGTGGTCTGACAGTCTTGGATAGAAAGCACTGCATTCTTACCAGTCCAGTTGAATCACCATTAAACATTTTAGTTACAGAATCAGGACTCCACTGAAGAAGCAAGTTTGAATGGCCCATTTTGCCAATTGGATTTCTTTCCCTATGGATTATCATAGTTACAAATAACTACCTGGTAATAGCCTTAGCAACCTGTCATGTCCCCTAACAGAGCTTAGGGCCTGTTCTCTTGACCTATTATAGCAGCCCAAGGGTTTTCTTTATCCACTTTACAAGAAAAGTTGCAGCAACTTCTGATGCCAAAGCAAGAATGCAAGTTTGTCAAGAAGGCCTACCACAAGATAATTCTTCAAGCCATGAAAATCTCAATAATCCAAAAGTTCACAACGGTACTTGTGAAATTTTATTTATAATTACTAAAGACTCTGGTACCAATCAGAATTCTGTGCTTGGGAAAATAATGATGATGCTGAGAAATCAAGGAAAAACAGAATATCAATATACAATTACATCCAAAGTCATTCTCAGTTAAGTTAGTAACCCCGGACTTCAACCACTTCTTATTCTAGTTCCAATCTCTGTAGTTACCTGACAAATTGCATACTTTATGACAGTTGCTTGAAAGACCATTGAGGAAATCTTGTACTATGTACCAGTGATCTTGCATTATAAGTCGCATGTCATTCCATGCCTTTTTATTGATCAATGATTTAATTAGTCATGATTGTATGCATATTTTTCTCACTTAAACACCATTAACTTGTAACCATGCAGTATCAGATTGACCACTTATTTACTCACCAAATTTCTGTTTCTGTAGACCTCCTCGCCGAACAACTTGAGTCATTCTCTATCTGCCAATTACCATTTATTTCCGACATGTCTTTTATGCAATCCTTCATTCAATACAATCCTCTTCCTCAGACTAGCAAAGTTTAATCATTATTATCACTAATCCAACTTTAGTCTAAGAATAACAAAACATCCTATTGCAAGTTCTGTTTCTGCAGTGTAACACCTGGAAACATTAAGGTCATGGAAAAGAATTCCACACCATCAATTGTCAGACAGTCCATGGCCTTTGCAGCCCCCAAGCTCTAACAGATTTAAAACAGCTGGTTTGGTGTGATCCTGGGATCACTTGAAGTAAATAGTAGACTGGCCTACTATTTAGTGTTTACTTACACAGGTGATCCTTATAGGAATTACAACATGATTCTGCCATCACCAATAATCCCCACAAGAACACAGCCCATCCTTAAAATGATGGAAGCGACTAGCATCCCTCACAACAATTTCTCTCGCAACGACCATGGAGATGAACTTGGTCGCATTGTGGCAGTCACCGCACATACGGAGGTTCTTGATAACTTGAATAGGTGCTCCTGCAGGTGTACTGATAAGCCCAAAAGCAATAGCTAGCTTCTCACTGTGTTGATATAGAAAATCTTCCTTCTGCACCTCTTCCACATTGTGCAAAACAAAGTTTGTATCTGGCAAATACCCTGCCTCTTTTATTTGCCCAGTCAATTCCTGTAGTTTTGAATATATCTCCTCTGTTTGTGGATGTGATGTGTCTCGGACAACAAATGTATGTACCCTTTCCTTAACCTCAATCCAGCTTAGTCCTTGCTCCTTTTTCAGTTTCCGATCCTTCATCATTTTTCTCACCTTTGCGACATCTTCCCACCTGCCAAGAGCAGCATAAATATTTGACAAGAGCACATAAGTAGCAGTGTCTTCTGGTTCCAATGCTAGTATGCATTCTGCTGCACGTTTTCCTAGATCCAAATTATAATGAATTCTGCAGGCACCAAGCAAGGTACGCCACACTAACGCATTAGATTCAAATGGCATTTCTTTGATAATATCCTCTGCTTCATCTAGTTGTCCAGCACGGCCAAGAAGGTCAACCATGCAGGCATAATGCTCCACTCTTGGCTCGATGCCATGAACTCGGCTCATTGAAATGAAGTAGTGACGACCTTCATACACTAGGCCTACATGACTGCAAGCAGAGAGAACACCAACAAAAGTAATGTGATTTGGCTCAATCCCTGTCTGTAGCATCTCTTCAAAGAGTTGGATAGCCTCCTTGCCACACCCATGTTGTGCGTAACCTGTGATCATTGCATTCCATGACACAACATTCCGTTCAGGCATCCTCTCAAATACTTTGTTTGAATCCTTTATGCAGCCACATTTAGCATACATAGTAACAATAGCATTTCCAACTGCAGTATCTAATTCATACCCTGTTTTAATTACACAGGCATGTACCTTTATGCCCTGTGCAAGGGCCGGTATGGCAGCACATGCACCAAGGATACTTACAAAGCTGAATTGGTCAGGCTTCATGCCCCCTACCTGCATTTGCCAAAACAAATTGAGAGCTTCCTGACAATAGCCATTTCGAGCATATCCTGCAAATATCACATTCCATGAGACAATATTTCGTTCAGGCATCTGATTGAACATTTTAGATGTATCATCTATGCTCCTGCATTTAGCATACATATCAACAAGAGAACTCCCTACAAAGACATCTGACTCTAATCCAGTTTTGATAACACAGGCATGTATCTGTTTTCCTTGTTCCAAAGTTCCTAAAGTAGCACAGGCCTTGAGAATACTTGAAAAAGTGAAATGGTTTTTCTTCATGTATGCTAGTTGCATTTTGCAGAGGAGGCTCAAAGCTTCGTTATCGTACCCATTTTCTGCATATGCTACTATCATTCCACTCCATAAAAGAGCATTGTCTTTGGCACTATTATCAAACACCTTCCATGCATCCTCTATGCTCCCACATTCAGCATACATCTCAACAAGGGCACTCCCCACGAAGGAATCAGTCTCAAAGCCACTTTTTCTTATGTAGGCATGGACCTGCTTTCCGTATCTCAAGTTTTTGAGACTCGTGCATGCCTTGATAACACTGACAAATGTGAACTCGTTAGGTTTTATACTTTCAAATAACATTCCTTCAAAAAATTGAAGGGCCTCTTTGCCAAGCCCATTTTTTTCACATCCAGCAATTATTGCTGTCCACGAGACTACATTTCTGTAAGTCATTTTATTGAACACTTTGTAAACATCTTCCATGTTGCCACACTCTGTGTACATGGTAACAAGGGAATTCCCTACAGCAACATTTTCCTCAAACCCAATTTTGACAATATGCACATGGACCTGCTTCCCTTGCTGCAGAGCTTCTAGGTTAGCACATGCACTAAGGACATTGGCAAAGGTGAATGCATCTGCCATCATATTTGTCTGTTGCATTTGGCAAAAGAGTTTGATGGCCTCCTCATGACGCTCATTCTGGACATAGCCTCCAATCATAGCAGTCCATAACACCACATTTTTATGGGATATTTTGTCAAAAACTGTGCGGGCATCGAGCAATCTATTACATTTGGCATATGTATCAACAAGAGCACTTCCTACAAAGATGTCCGAGTCCAATCCATTTTTTATGCAATAAGCATGGACCTCTTTGCAATGTTTAAGTGCTCGTATGCTAGCACATGCCCTAAGAATACTTGCAAAAGTGAACTGGTTTGGCTTCATGGATTCAATTGGCATCTGGGAAAAAGAATAGAGTGCCTCGTGGTTATAACCATTCTGAACAAATGCTGTGATCATAGAATTCCATGCCAGCAAGTCTCTTTTAGGTATTTTGGAAAATATTTTGCTGGCATCCTCAAAGCACCCTGACTTGGCATACATGACAACAACGGCATTTTGGATTGAAAGGTCCGACTCAAATCCAGTTTTAATGATGTGGGTATGCAGTTGTTTACCTTGTTCCACATCTACCAATCCAGTAGACACCTTAAGAACACTGATTAAGGTTAGTTGGTTTGGCTTCGTAGTCCCCATGTGCATTTGACAAAAGATTTTGAGGGCCTCCTCACCATCACCATTCTCCCCGTATCCTTCTATCATCGAAGTCCATGAAATGGTGTTTCGTTCCGGCATCGCCTCAAACTCTTGTCGTGCATCAGCCACAGAGCCACATTTTGCATACATGTCCACCAGGGCACTGCCCACACAGACATCAGCCTCAAAACCAGTTTTGATTACAACACCATGTACCATTTTGCCCACTACTAGATCTTCCATGCCCACACATGCCTTGAGTAAACAAGGAAAAGTGAAATGATCCGGCATGGTGCCAGACTGTTGCATCAAGCCCATTAGTTCTAATGCCTCCTCACAACACCCATTCTGAACATACGCTGCAATCATTGCAGTCCATGAAACCACGTTTCTTTCATGCATTTTGTCAAACACTTGGCGTGCATCCTCCAAACTCTCGGATTTGACATACATATTGACAAGATTACTTCCCAAATAACTATCTACTTCATTTCGGTTTTTCAAAATGTGGGCATGGATATGCTTACCCTCTACCAAGGATTTTCTATTGATACATTCCTGCAAGAGGCGAGAATATGTTCTAGAGTCTACCGATTGTTCAACAATATGCAAATCTTCCAAAGTTTCTTCAACAACAATTGTGCTGTTATGTTTGAAGCAGAAGCTCTTGCTTTCTTGCTCTCTGTATCTTTGCAAATACCTAACAGAAAAATCTCTCTGATTAAGAAAATTGAAGTGTGTAGAACGTAAATTATGTGCCTGTGGAGGACGATGTTCCTGGCAAGACTGTCTCCGCTTCTCTGATTGGGTTAAACAGAGCGAGGAAGCAGAGATGGGCACTGCAGTACCCATTTCTGAGCTTCTTTAACTCACTCAATGAAAAATAAGCCATTGCAGTCGAATCTGTTCTCCCCGCAACATGTCCATCGCACATCAAAGGCGAGTTCAATGTGGAAATTCAGTTGTCAAATCCATAAAAGGCATGGTGATATTTCAAGTCGTGGGAGTAAGATATTTCTCAATAGATATGGCGTGTATATTTGTCAAATTTATGTAGATAAGAAAAGAAGAAGGCAGGCTTACATCGTCCAATCCAAAGCCGGGTGTTTATCAAGCTGTTTGTTTATTGTTTTGTCCTGAGGCAAGCAACCATATAAATCATACGTTTTATTGGTGAAGTTACGCATGGTAGAGACAAGCTGGTGCAATATTTGATGTTGTTAAAACTGTTAATCAGAACTTTCCATCTTCGTTGGGATTTGAGAAAAGAAAAATCGATTTATGAGCATTCCATTGTTCTAACATTCTAAGTCGGTATAACTCGGTATACTGTGAATGGATGAGATAGCAATTTTGGTCACGAATTAGACTTTATGGAAAAACTATAGGAGGAAAAAAAATGAAAAATATATTGAGTGTTTTAGTTTTTTTAATTATGTAAGTCAGCTCTGTAAAATTAAGTAACTATGGACAGCTATGGGAAAAAATATGGAAATCCAAATTTTGGCCAAAAATCTCCACCTTTCTCTGGTTCTTGGTGCAAAACAAAATCTTGACTTGGATAATCTCAGACAACGAGGCTTCATAGGCCCCTCAATCTGTCATCTTTGTCAATAGCATGAAGAAACCATGGAGCACCTTCTCAATCAATGTCAGCTCAGTGAATTAATATGGAATCAGGCGTCCCAATGCATGAGAAGAACCAGAAGAGAAAGGCACAGCATCATAGACACAATTAAAAAATGGGGGAAGGGACCCTACAACAGCCCCATCCTGAACAGAATTTGGCGACTCCTTCCAAGATTCATTGTTTGGAAAATATGGAAAGAAAGGAATAGGCGTATCTTCCACTCTCAAGCTTCTCCACCCTCCTTCCTCTGGACAACCATCCATAAGCATATTTAGGAAACCATCCAAACCCATGCTTGGACCCAAGAAGATCTCCCCACGGATCCCTTTGAATCCTTTGTTCTGAACTCCTGACGCTTCTCTTTACCTTCCACTCTCACTTCCCAGCTTTCTCCCCAAAAATTATCCCAGTCCAACCCCATCCCTTGGCTCCCTCCTCCTTGAGGCTTTCACAAAGTCAACTTTGATGGCTCTTCCAAGGGCAATCCAAGCCAGGCTAGATATGGAGCAGTCATTCGAGACAATTCTGGCAAGATATAGTTTCCTATGGCAGAGTATTTAGGACAAGATACGAACAATTCAGTAGAAATCTGGGGTGTAATCAAAGGGATCCAAATGGAAGTTGACCACAATCTCACTCACGTCATAGTAGAAGGGGACTCCAAGGTAATCATCAATCTAGATTCCAAAATTATAAATGGAAAGGATCCAGAAAAAATTACTCCAATTTGGCACCTCCTTGACCCCCTAAACAGCTTGCAAGCTCTCCTAAAACCCTCTCTCACTCTAATCACCTCGCACATTAGACGTGAAGCAAACAAGGTCGCAAACAAGCTAGCTAATGAAGGAGTAAATTCCAAGCAGAATGCCATCTTTATAGACACAGGGAAGTCCCAAAACTCACATATGTGGCTACATTGTAAGTTGTTGGCCCTCCAAGATTACTTTCTCTCGGATGGGGTGACAGGTGGCCTCCAAAAGGAGACAAGTGGCACAAGGCGGCAAAGCGTTTTATTAACCCCTACCACCAGCTCCCCTCCCATCCAGTTTTAATGGCTTGCACTAAGTTACGATTAATGATAATGTGTTGGGGACTAACAGAGGGCTTAATGACCCCTTTAGCAAACCAGGCCTGGCATACATATTTAGGTACCATCCTCCAGGGAGAATTCACCTCATCTTTTATGGTGATCCTATCCATCATTACACAGGGCATTATGAAGGTAAGAGCACCGATGCACTCTTCCATTCTCATTCCCCTCCCAACACGCCTATCTCTCAATTTTTGCATGTTCTTTCACCTCTGGTCGACAACCTTTATCCCTTTGTTAACCACTCTGCACAATCACCCCCCCCCAACCATAGCTTCAAAGCCTCTATCCCAGAACTCCTTCGCCATGCTAAGGGAGAGGGGAAAGTCCAAAAGAGGACCTCTCTATTACAACTCCCTAACCAGGCACAATAGACTGCCCCCCACGCAGCTGGCTCTAATAACCACTAGCTCTCCCAGCTCTATTCAGAACTGGACAAATTTGCCTCAACATCCCCTACCACCCCCCTCCATTCATATGCATGATTATGGCAACTACCCAATTGAGGAGAAAACTCTAACATGGGATGTAACACACCCACTCCCATAATCCAAAGTTTTCTTCTTTTTCTTTTGATTGAATTCTCAATAATGAGAATCCCCAAAGCTTGTAGTAGCAAATGCCAATCCCCGAATCACAGGTCTTCTATTTACCTACCCGATTCTCTGTACATAACCGTGGTCTTATGTCCCACCTGACGCAGGTGCACCAACCACGGGCACGTCCGCTCACAGGATCTTCTTCTTCTCGGTCCGAAGAACTCCAAGGTTCTTCTATTTCCCTATCGGGACATCTGCTCCCACAGTTCTCTCGCGCGATCCCCCTTCCTTGATTTATCGGGAAATCGGAACTCGTCACTTCGCGAGTTCAAAGGTTGAACACCGGGTTCTCGGACCCCCGAGACCCGATGGTCAGTCAACTCGCTGACTTTTCCCCGAGGGATTTCGCTACTCGCAACCTCATGATTCTCGTGGCCAAATTCGCGGCCCTTTTTCTCGCAAGGCTCCGATACACGATCCCACGTGCGGATCCAACATTCTTCCCGCGATCCGGATCCAACGGTTATTACCTTCTCGCTTCTCGCATCCTCGTGACTTTGAGTACCCAATACTTGGGCTCTCACCCTGCGAGCTCCCGAGTTTGCGAGATCTTCCCGATCTCTGCCACCTGTCCTCCCCAGATGGACGGCTCACAGCCTCTCACCACTTCGCTGCTTCGCGACCTCGCGTCTCGCGACTTTTAACACCTAATACTTGGGCTCTCACCTTGTGAGTTCCCGAGTTTGCGAGATCTTCCCGATCTCTGCCACTTGTCCTCCCCAAATTGACGACTCATAGCCTCTCGCCACTTCACTGATTCGCGACCTCGCGTTTCGCGACTTTTAACACCCAATACTTGGGCTCTCACCCTACGAGTTCCCGAGTTTGCGAGATCTTCCCGATCTCTGCCACCTGTCCTCCCCAAATGGACGGCTCACAGCCTCTCGCCACTTCACTGCTTCGCGACCTCGCGTCTCGCGACTTTTAACACCCAATACTTGGGCTCTCACCCTGCGAGTTCCCGAGTTTGCGAGATCTTCCCGATCGCTGCCACCTGTCCTCCCCAGATGGACGGCTCACGGCCTCTCGCCACTTCGCCACTCGCGATTTGGAGCATCCAAACTTTGGGCTCTTACCTCGCGAATCTATGAGGTAGCGAGATCCCTGAATCTCTACCACCTGTCCTCCTCGGATGGACGGCTTAGATCCTTTCTGCCCCTATTCACAAGGGCTTAACCCTCGCTTATCTCCCTATAGATATGACGACTGTCGGGTTCCCTAGCTAAGATCTGACGGTTCTGATCGGTCCCGATGCCGCACCCTTTCCCACTGCTCTTTGGACGTGGATAAACCAACGATCCAAATGTTCTCATGGAGTCTGGGGTTCTACGATTCAGATTTCCTCGCTATTCACGAAGATAGAGGAAAAAGTGGTTAAGGCAAATTACGCCCTCACTCATTCCTTCGATTTTAATGGTCGTGAATGACCGCAGATTTCCCGACAGGTTCTCATCCATTGATCAATACTTATCCTTACGCTGCTACTTCGGGATTTCAAGAGGGTCATTCCTCTTCGCACAAGGTTGTTAAGACTTGCACATTTACACCCTTTTTCCAGGTTCTTGGTAAACCTTTCTAAGGCGGGAATCTCCGTGAAGAGGTCTATTCCTGGGCATTCCTGGATACAGATAAGGGAAACAAATTCCTGAGAACGGATTGGGAGTTTGACTTGGTTCAACTTATGCATAGTTAGATTCATCTTTATCGACGTAAGTCGTGCATGGCTTCCTCTATTACAAGCGTATGTCCCTTAATTATTATCAAAACATTCACAGACATTCTTACACTAAAAATCGTTCA
>ML784827.1:30933-42892 GCA_009831015.1 Picea engelmannii
TGTCGGGCATTGTAATTGACCAAATCCCCTTTTGCGGATTGGTCAAACCCTAATTGTATTATGCAAATTAAGAAGTCGGCCCCCAGGCCTAATTAAAGTGGTTTTAACCACTAAGAAGACAAGTCAGCCCTGCCCAGTGAAGAAACACCTTTCCAACACCTGCCAGCCAATATAAATAAAGGAAGCCAATGCCTCATTATCACACTCACTCATTCGCTCATCAAGTGCACAAGTTTGGTAGTTGCAGTTGGGAGAAGAAGGAAGAGAGAGGCGCATTGCTCAGTGTTGGATATTCTCTAGTGTTTTGGCTTATTGTCTTGGCATTGTATTGGCTATCTATATTAAGGAAGTTTTTGCTGGGTTTTCTTCCCCATGATGGTTTCCTAGGATAAATGTTGTGTATCTTGTGATTGTGTTTCTCTCAGTGATTCTACGTATGCTATTGTTATCTAGTAAATTGAAAAGAAACCTAATAATAGCTCAAAACTTAACACTCATATTCCCCAAGGGGTCCAGTATCACTTTGGCCAAAGTGATTGGGACTCGACATGAGAAGCTGTACAAGCTCATGTTCCAGCCAACGAGTGCATTATGTCATTCTACCACAATAGTGATCTTTGTGAACTATGGCACAGGAGGATGGCCCATTTGCATCGTGGGGCTCTGAGGATATTGAGGGAGATTGTGACTAGAGTTCCAGATTTCAGTATAGAGCACCAAGAGTTGTGCAAGGGGTGTGCTTTGGGAAAGTACACCAAGACTGCTTTTCCAAGCAGTGACAGTAGAGAAACAAGTATACTTGATCTTATTCATTCTGATGTATGTGGTCCGATGTCTTCGGCATCTTTGATTGGTTGTTTATACTATGTCATATTCATTGATGACTTCTCATGGAAGTCTTGGATTTTCTTCATGAAGACCAAAGGATAGGTATTCAATCGGTTCCAAGAGTTCAAAGCTCTTGTGGAGAACCAGATTGGGAAGAAAATCAGAGTTCTGAGGACAGACAATGGGGGTGAGTACACCTCCAAGGAGTTCATGGAATTTTGTGCAGGAGAGGGCATCAGGAGAGAGTGGATTGTTCCTTACAACCCATAGCAGAATGGGGTTGTTGAGAGGAAGAACAAGGCCATAGTTGGGGCTGCGAGAGCCATGTTACATGATTAGGGGCTGCCACTTTTTCTTTGGGCTAAGGCATGCACACTGCAGTTTATTTGTAGAACATGAGTCCACACAGAGAAGTGGGGAGTATGACTCTTGAGGAGGCTTTCTCTGGGAAGAAGCCTGAGGCGGGGCACTTTAGGATTTTTGGGTGCCTTACATATTCACATGTCCCTTTGAGAAGAGAACAAAGCTAGAACCCATAACAGAGAAGGGAATCTTTGTTAGGTATAGAGAGACTTCAAAGGCTTTCTGCATATACATCCCTTCCTTGAGGAAGACAATTTTGAGAAGGGATGTGAGATTTGAGGAGGATGGAGCCTTTAGGAAGTCATGAGGGACAGAGAGAGGTGAGCAGTCATCACCTCAGATTCAGGCGAGTCCACAACAGACTTTAGTGACACAGCGTTCGGGACCACCAATTTCGGTGACAATTGGTCCACAGGTTACAAAGCCACAGATGTTAAGGATCATAGGTTACTGGTCCACATACTTCAGGACCGAGTTCTCCAGATTCTACTTCAGGGTCACAGTCTTCAGGTGATGGGGTTGAGCAGGGAGAGTCCCCTGCACGGGACACTACTTCAGAGAGGAGGAAGCCCAAGTGGCTTCAGGATACTTTGAGGGAGGCACAGGGTTTAGTGGGGAATCCCAGGCAGGCTGTGAGGGAGAGTAAACCTCCTGAGAGATTTTGCAACTACATTGCGATGGTGAGCAACATCAGGGAGTCTGAGCCTTCCACTTTTGAGGAGGTTGCTGGTAGACAGGTTTGGAGAGATGCCATGATGGAAGCGTACAATTCCATCATGAAGAATGATGTTTGGGAGATTGTTCCTAGACCTGAGGGGAAGTCAGTGGTGACTTCCAGGATTCTCTATAAACTCAAGTATGCTGCAGATGGCAGAATTGAGAAGCAAAAAGCTCGCTTTGTGGTTCGAGGGTTCTCACAGATTGAGGGAGTTGATTATGATGAGACCTTCGCACCGGTTGCTAGATATACCTCGATCAGGTCAATGATCTCTATTGCAACAGAGATGGGTTGGAAGATCTATCAGATGGATGTGAAGAATGCATTTCTGAATGGTCTCATACAAGAGGAGGTGTACATTGAGCAACCATTGGGCTTTGAGGTGCATGGGAGAGATTCTCATGTGTGCAGACTGAAGAAGGCATTGTATGGGCTGAAACAAGCTCCCAGAGCTTGGTATTCGAGGATTGATGCCTACTTGCAGCAGTTGGGCTTTGAGAAGAGTGAGGCGGATCCCAACCTATACTTCATTGTGGTTGGAGAGGATCCTCTCATACTCTTGCTATATGTGGATGATCTTTTCATTACAGGGGCAGAGAGACTCATCACTAGCTGCAAGGAGAGACTTGCTTCAGAGTTTGAGATGACTAATATTGGACTGATGCATTATTTTTTGGGATTGGAGGTTTGGCAGGAGCTTGGACACATCTTCCTGGGACAGGGGAAGTTTGCTTGTGACATTCTGAGGAGATTCCAGATGGAGGATTGTAGGCTCATGACCACTCCCATGATTACCAACTGGAAGAAGCTTCATGCTTCTGAGTCACAATTGGTTGACTCCACTTTATATTGTTAGTTGATCGGTTCTCAGATGTATTTGGTCAATACTAGGCCAGATATTTGTTTTGCTGTCAACACTCTTAGTTAGTTCATGGTGGAGCCTAGGAGAGTGCATTGGGTGGCAGCAAAACATGTGCTTAGGTATCTTTGTGGTACAATGGATTATGGTCTCGACTATTTGATAGGGGATAGAGTTCGATTGGTGGGCTATACATATTCAGATTGGGCAGGATGTGTCAGTGACCGGAAGAGTACTTCTGGATGTTGTTGCGGATTGGGCTCAATAGTGGTGTCTTGGATCTGTTGGAAGCAAAAGTCAGTGGCTTTAAGTTCTGTAGAGGATGAGTATATGGTTGCCAGTCAGGTCAGTTGTGAGGCTCTTTGGATTCACAAGTTGCTGGTGGGATTGTTTGGTGTGCAGTTCAGGCCTACTATGATTTACTGTGACAATCAGAGTTGTATTAAACTCTCTGAGAATCTAGTTTTTCACAACAGGTCTAAGCATATTGAGATTCGATATCACTTCATCCGGGATTATGTTCAGAGAGGAGCAGTTGAGCTACAATACATATCTACAAATGAGTAGGTTGCGGATATACTCACCAAAGCCTTGGGCAAATACAAGTTTGTATTCTTCAGGGACAGGCTTGGAGTGGTGAGTGTTATCCCCCAATTTTAAGGATAACTAGGAGATCATGTCTCGAGGCCCGTAGGTCCTAGACATGGAGTACCGAGAGCTGGATCAACTTTTAGCATGGCCCTAGAGGGCCCATCTTTTCTCCCTTTCAACGCTTCTACCTTGCCAGCAACAACAACATCCATCACCATCGGCTTGGTTTTGTGTCAGAGATGGTTCTTGCTCCATGAGGTAATGAGTCCGAGTATCATGGTATGTGTCACTCTGATCTTCAAAACCTTTGAATATGTGCGTTTAATTCGTTTTGTTTCTAACAAATGCTTGGATCTTACACTTGCCCGCTTGACCATGTCTGGGGGGATTGACAGGATGCCCTAGTAAGCCTGTGTCCATAGGTTCTGGTTTGCCATTGGGGGGGTTTCTGAAAAGCCATCGTCCGCTCCCTTCATAGCACCACTTTTTCATCTTGCTTCCCGCTCACCTATCCCATTACACTTGTTCGGGCACTGGGTTGACCTATCATTTGACGATTGCACCTTACCTAGTGGGAAGAAGGGGCTAAAGGCCCATAAGGTAAAAGCAAACTGGCAAAAGATAAAAGCCTTAGAATAAAACCTTGAGATGCTTCACCCAGGGATCCCCGAGAAAGAAATAAAAGGCTTCTCAACAAGAAACAAGAGGGACCCATAAAATAATAAAACAAGACCTAGTCAGAGGATAGGGGGTCTCATCATGTGCCAGCCTATTAGGTCCATGGGTATCTAGCAGTATGACATTACCACCAGCTGGTTACCACGCCAGGGTAGTGACCCTTGGTTGCATGGCCAAGGGAAGGGGGGTCTCATCACAAGCCAACCTTCTCATTTCTGTGAAAGTACTTATGGGTAACACTGTCACGATTGGTCACCACACCAGGGCAGTGTCCCCTGATTAGCCTCTTGAAGAAAAAGCAATAAAGAATAAAAGAATGAAGAATAAAGAATAAAAGGCATGAATGGGCTTGGAAAAAATTGCATCCAGGACAGGTGCAGCTCGCCTTCTACAAAGGCACCCACAGGCAAATCTTTGCACCCTTTGCTCTCATTGCACCCACTTGCCTGGACATCCCTTATCCACATCACCCACTTGCATGGCTCAGATGAGGTCTCTTCTGAAAACTTTCCTCTTCCAGTGGACACTAGCCCAATAGGACGCCCTGGCACTTTCCCCAAACTTGTATTGCAGGCTTGTATAATGTCTTTGAGCTTTGAACTGGGATAATAGGGGTTTTATGCACATGTTTAATAATATTGATGATGAGATGTGATTGACATTGCTATGATCCCTGTGACTTATGAGCCCATGGAGGGCATAACTATTGATGTGCAGGATCATGCCCGACGGACAGGTACCATATTGGACCGATACACATGGGGAGATGATCAGTTCGGACCTCCATGGGTTGAAGAGCCCACTAGATGGATGCTGAGACCCCATCAGGGGGCAGTGATAGGACAAAGATGGTCAGAGGCTTTGCACCGGAGAAGAGGAGGACGTTCCACCAGAGGCACCCTGGCAGAGCTTGACCTGGGGGGTTGTGCCTCCTCCATTGGAATGTTGACCCTGGAAGGCCCAGGATGTCACCCATGATGATCATGACATCATCCAACCTTGTGGACGTCTTGGGAGGCAGATTTGGCAGTGTTGGCACGTGTGGCAAGTTGGAGAAGCCCAAGGAGGGCTAACGTTTTGCTCCAGGATGATGCATTTGCCCTAGAAGGGGCTAACGTCACCCTAAAAGGGGCATGACGTCTCTCTTTAGCTTGATTAGGGTTTAATTTTGAACATTTCACGTAAAACAATATGATTTTTAGTATTTTGGCCTTATCGGCCTTTTTATGACCTAAAAGTGAAATTAGGTCATGGTACAGTATAAATTGAGGGTTTTTACTCATTTTTCCATCATCTCTCACTCACCACTTGGTGAGCTCTGAAATTTGTGCCCTCTTTAGGGTTTTGGCTGAAATTTTGAGGCACACTTGTTGAAGGAGACTTTTTATTGGCATTTTGGCATTTATCTTGGTGGAAGGTGTTACAACTAGGGTTTGCTGCTTCATTTCTTGGTTGAATGTAAGTAAATTTCTGCAAAACTTCTTAATTTAATGGTTGTAGTTTTATTTCTCTTGCATTTATGGTTATAATTTGCTGATTGAAACCCTAGGGGACAAACACACATAGAGGGTCCTTGTTTCATGATCCTATCAAGATTTTTAGCCATTTCATTTGCTGAAGATAGAGCCTTGCCTTAGCAACACTCTACTTTTAGCACTTGCTGAAGAGGATCGAGCCTTGCCTTAGCAACACTCAAATCCATCTTCTCCTATGCTAGCCGTTTTTACATTTCTAAAGCTAAGAAGGAAAGACGCATCAAGGCCTAGTTCCCCTACACCTTGATGAGCCGGTTTTCTAGGGTTTGCTGGTAAAGCCTTGCCATAACAACACGTTGCATGCAAAACCTCTTGTCTTAAGTTTTATGCAACCTTTTATGCTAGTTGTTTTTTCCATTGAGCTAAGGAAGGAGGAGAGAGCACTGAGGCCTAGTTCCCCTACACCAAAGTGAGCCTCCCTCTCCTAGGGTTTCATCCTTGAGGCCTTGCCTTAGCAACACTTCAAGTTCTAACCCTCTTATCCTTAGTCTTATTATTTTCACTTGATCCTTCAACTTTTGTGTCCTCTACTTTTGACTCCATTAACCCTAAGGCACTGATCTAAAAGAACTCTTTGTCTTGAGTAAACTTGATCACAATCTGAATCAAACACTTGAAAGCAATTACTAATCTTTCTAACCCTAGCCTAAAGACTAACCCTACTAACTAATTGTTGCCGTCATCTTTGCTATTAAAACTCATTGTGCAGCTATCGTTTTTTCTTATGAGCAATTGAATGGTTATTTAAGGCATTGCTTAAATGAAGTGTTAATTATTACATTGAATGCCACGTTTTCTTAGCATTTATTGAAGAAGTGACATTGTGCATCATTGCTATTTTATAAACATTGACTTCGTCAATATTTATTGTTCAATTGCTTATATATCAGTTAGTCATTGATTTTATAAAGTACAAACCAAGCGAGTAAGCTTGCATATACATTTCTTGTTGCTTTGTCTCGGGCAGGTATATATCTCTTGGTTATACTTCTCTTTATTGGCTGATTGGCTGGACTATTTGCTCGGTGGTGACTTGTGAGGGGGGAATTTACCTTTGTCTTACAATCCTTTGCCTTCTCAAAACCCCAGGTCACCGGGGACGTCTCCCCTGGGCCTTACCTCCCTAAACAGAAAGAACCTTCCCATCGAGGTGACATTGGGTGGGATTGGTTCAGTTACGCCAGTTTGCCTCTTCATATCTATCTTTTATCCTTACTACAAACTGCGCGATAACATTTTGGCGCCATTGCCGGGGAACACTGAGTCAAAACTTCCTCAAGACGACAACCTTTTCAGTAAGCCTTGCCTCTAGAGTCTTCATCTTACAAGCTTACCTGGCGACTCCACCTTGGGTGTTTTCCCTTATCTTTTGATAGTTTCAAGAAAATTATCTTGCGACTCCACTGATGACGAAGCCAACTATGACTTCACAATGGGACCCAAGAAACTACAAGCCTTTAGACATGAGTAAAATCCCAGGATACCCTAGACAAATGCCCCCCTGGTATGAAAAATGGCTCCCTAGATTCACTGGCATGGATGGAGAAAGATCCGACTATCACATGAGCAAATTTTGGGCTTTCTTTCAGCACCACCCTATCAGTGATGATGCGGAAAACTTGCTAATGAAACTCTTCTCTGCCACTCTGCATGGAAATGCTAGAAGATGGTATGATAATCTTCCATCCGCTAGCATCACATCTATGGACCAATTAGAAGAAATATTTCTCATGAGTTGGGGCATGAAATGAAAAGATATCCAATTGTTATTGAAATGACTCGAATGCATAAAACAAATAGAGAGTGAGACTATCAGAGCTTTCGGGGTAAGGTTTCAGAAGTTGCTTCACCAGATTCCCAAAAGCCATTGTCCTGAAGGCAAGTATCTCGTGTATCTCTATACTAATGGACTTCTAGGGCATTTAAGCTTCCTCCTAAATAAAAAGGGTCCAAAAACACTTACAGAAGCTCACAACATGGCCATTTGAATCGAGGTAAATCTCTCCTTGTCCAAAATCAATGACCATACTCTGGACACTCTCAACTTGATAAAACTAGTTTCCCTTGAAACCTTTACTGATGATCCCCAAGAAAGAAGGGAACAAGTTTTTGACTAGCTGAATGAAGACATGATTAAGGAGCAAGAACCTAAGCAAGATGATGAAGTACCAACTTGTGCTCCTCCCTCTGATGAGGCCATCCAAAAGCCCTTTTCTCCTGCACAACAAAAGGACAATGAGGTTAGTTTCTTTCCATTTCAGGATTTCGATAACACCTTGTCCCATGATTCAAAAAATGAAGGAGAAATGGAATCCCCGAAAGAAGTAGACCTTCCTTGCTGCACAATTGAAGATGAAGGGGTAGTTCCTGAGGATGAGACCATAACACATGTTGGAAGCACCCAAGTCCTCAAAGCTCCTACATGAGAAGAAACAATAAGTTGCCTTCCTCCCCTAGTTTTTGATGATGCTCTACATTGTGATAGGGAAGATGAAGAGGAGATAAGCAAGTCCTTGAATGCTTCAAAACCTGCATGTTATGATACCGATAATGACATAGCTGATAACATTGATGAGTTCATACATGTTGGGAGACGTAGGTGGGATGCAGTTAGTTATGCTATGGATCCCATCTATGACATAGAGAGTCGTCTCCAAGTGTTGCCTTTGCAATTATCACTGCAAGTTACTCTTGACTAGTGGCAACAAGGAGATGAGATTTTTACCGATGCTCCCCAAGCACTCAAGGTTGACCAAGTACTGTATTTGCCTGACGCTTTTTGATCTTACCTTGAGGGCTTTGATGAGTACTCCTCCGGGCACTTAGATTTATCCTATGAGGATGACTATCTACCACCGCTGTGCTCAGGTCTTGCTAGGAGTAAGAGCGTTGTTTGTCTAAAGAAGGATTCTCATGACCTTTTTCTCCAGCCACCTCTTATTACCTTACCTTGCTGTATCGTTAAGGGTGTAGTTGGGAGGTATATCTTTTGTGTTGAGTCTCCTCTGAAGCAAACCTTAGAATCCAAGGGTTGGTTGAAAACTACAAGTTCAAGATTATCATCTCAGTGTTTCAAATTTCCCTTAAAAGTTTGCCAGTCATCTGCCAGATCCTTGTCAGTCCCTTCAGAGTGTGAGGATGTCCTGGGTAGCCAGATTGCAGACATGTTGAGTCGGTATTCTGAACCTTGGACTTTTCATGACCCCAATCCTGAAGTGGAATTTTACAGTATTGATGATTTTGATGACATATTGTTGCCAAAAGGAAGAGATAACAAAGAAAAATTCATGAAGTATGAAGGAAAGGATCTAGGGTTTCTTACAATTTTGAATCAAGGTAACGAAGGCACCTTACCTTTGTGTGATAATGATCGAAAAAGCATTACCTTGATTAAGTCCCATCCCCCTGCCTTAGAAAGAAACACACAAGATGATATTGGAGCAATTGATCCTAAAACAAGGATGGAAGGTTTTCAACAAGGAAGTTTGGTGTTTATGTGGGACAAGAGAAAGGGAAAGCCAAATACACACAAGGAGTTTGATTGTTTATGGCATGGCCCTTACAAGATTGAGAAGAAGTTTGGAGTTGGTTCCATTTACTTGTCCATGCTTGAGGGAAGGAGATTGCCATTACCCATTAATGGATCCCTTCTCAAAGCCTATTATGTAGAAGGAACCTGACTTCTTAGGTTTAAAATAAAGTAGGGTAGGATTAGGTCATGTTGTGTGCTTGCATTTTGATTGTACTTTTCTTTTGTTGATGTTAGTTATTGATTGATTTTATGCATTCATACATGTTATAAAAAAGATGATATATTAATGAAAATGAAAAGACTTTACTTTTCACATTTTATTTTTACCTTTCCATATACTCGGGTGGATCATACCCCACTACCCCTTTTCTACTGATGGTTTTATGTTAGAATGTAGAAGGGAATTTTTTCTTTAGAGTCATGCAAGTTGCAGGTCTTGGAGTACCAGATATGTTGAGGTTCTCATGAACTCTACGGTGAGCATATGTCCCCATGTTAGAGCTAGATGTTACCCCCTCTCACCTAGGGGTAACTAGAGGAGAACATTCTCCATGATCCACATTGGAGACAGTGATCCTAGAGATGATCAACAATCTCCATGGAGAACTTATGCATCTTGTTTTGGATTTCTCGGGAACTACGTCTCTACTTGGGTACTGGCACACCTAATAGGGTCTTGTGATGGTCCTACCATACATAAACTTGGCAAATTGCATAAATTCTTAGGCTAGTGTGAAGTTTAAAGAATATACCTAATGTGAATTGCTTACGTGGATTTTGTATTAAGTTGTTGCTTACTTTTATGATTCTAATGGCTATTGTATCCATAATGAGTGGGCTTACCTGATTCTATGAGCCCTTAGCTTGATGATGATGCATCCCACAAGATTGTCCTATGGAGGACATCCTGATGCTTCTACCTTGGATGTTGCACATGCAACTGGACATGCCACATGGAGCCCCTAATGATGTTGTACACTCTTTGAGGACGTTATGGCTTAGATTGATGACATGGAATGTGATGATGATGGTATATGTTTTTGGAGGGATGATGGAGCCCTCCTTCTTGACGTTGGCATTTTCACCGAGGATGTTGCACATCTAGAGGATGATGTCATGCTTAGAGTGATGTGACTTTTGCTTGAGCCAGCCTAGCACATGGGTGATGAGTTGGCACCTTGTTGATGATGAGATGTGACCCAATTGGTGAGGGGACATGACCTTTGATGATGATTTGCACCTTTTGGAGCCTTTGTACCCCTTGAGGAGATGACGTCACCCTCTTTTTGCACTCTACACTCACAGGTGTGGCTTCTTTAGAGGATGTTTTGATGTTTTAGCATTATATTTTCATTTTGGAGGAATTTTTGGGGGTCGTCCTAAGACCTATCAACCTTGTATCATGGATTTACATGCTTCAGGGGCTTTACAGGAGGATATAGTGCTTGGTTATCTCATATAAATAGAGGAAGTTTTCCTCATTTATAAATCATAACTCATCTTGTGGAGAGTCATCACTACACTTGTCTTCTATCTTTCTTTTTCACCATGGAGAACTTATGCATCTTGTTTTGGACATGATCTTGTGGATGATTTTCAAGTTTTGTGGATGATTTCATGGTTAGGGTTTCATGGATGCTCATTGATTTGCCTAGTAAGTGCTCTTTTCAAGTCTTTGATGGTTTATTTCTTGATGTATTAAGTGGATGTTTTATCAAAGTGGTGTTTGTTATCGCACAACTTGTAGGTTGGGAAAGCCCAATCCAACCACCAAAATGGCGACAACTTAGAGAGCACCTACCCACTGTTATCTTAGGCAGGTGTTCCCGTCACTTTAGAGGTAAAGTAGTCACCTCAAGGGGGGAATCCCGATGACCCTAGTGGGAATTGAGATGGAAAATGATAAGTATGAATGGATGTCCCTAGAGGTCAATTCTAAATGGTAGGAAGAACTTGGAAAAGAGTCTTGGGAAGGCTTAAGGGTTGCCAAGTGAGTTGAGTGACCTACCGAGAGTAAAGTACCTTCTTGAGACACAATGAAAACCAAGGATGCTTGTAATATGTTAGTTGGACAAGCAAGTTAAGCTTGTTGTCCCTAATTGCAGCAAAGTAAATGATATATATCAGCTCATAAAAGACAGTAAAGGCTGCAATATAAGTGCTATAAGTATGATTGAATAAGCAAGAGACTAGCTATCTTAGCACAAAAGCAAGGCTGAAAACAAAAGCCTACTGCAGTGATATTTATCAATCTTGTGGCTGTATCAAACCAAGCTTTATAGCAGAAAAATCAGCCACTCAAAACCACTTCTAACTAGCTAGATAAGTGCACTAGGGTTAGGGCAAAATTGTAGCTAACTCCTAGGGTTAGTTTAGGAGTTAATAGGGGTTAGAGGGTTAGTTTTCTGTAGCCTTATGGTTGTAGGTTAGTTTTGTAACAACAAGAATTTATGGTTGAAAGGGGATGCCTCAATGAGGCAAGAGAGCCAAAGGCTCAAGGAACACTTTCCCAAAAAGACAACTTCAAAACTTGAAAAATTCATGTTTACCAAGGCAACAATTTATTTCTCCAATGCAACAAGTAATGACTAGTGCCTTTAATGATTGGGTTACTAGAGTCAAGCAAAGAAAGAGCTAGAGGTACTACCTCCTTGGTAGTGTAAATCCTCTTACTTCCCAAGGAAAGTATCCCTAGCTAGGGTTTAAGCTAAGAGGGTGTATGCACTTATACTTCTCTTAGCAAACCCTTGTTAAACCAATAAAATCTAAGCATAAAGTGATGGAGGTGTTAAGGTTTAAGCTATTATTAGAGTTCTTTGCATTTCACTAGATAACAATAGCATAAGATAGGATCA
>ML784827.1:70898-139678 GCA_009831015.1 Picea engelmannii
ACCATAATATCAACATCAAGCCATCTTAACAACTTTACTATTTCTTCTCTCCACAAATCCATTTTATTGGATGGTATCTAATAAACGTAAGTTCATTAGATTGGCTAGGTTATATAGGCTAGAATAGTGTAGTTATAAATAAATGTAAGCTATAGGTAGGCTAATTAATAAATACCACATAACATATATTTATAGCTATGTGGATTGTATTTTTTATTCATATTATTAATCTCTTATCTTAATTTGAAATATCTCTATGAGAAATCTATTATTCTACACAAACTAAGTCGGCTATGTAGGCTAGAATAATATAGTTATCATTTTTCTTTTTTGAAAAATACGTCTTATATTACAAGAGAAAATTTACAAGAAATCTAATGAAAAAGAAAACCAAAAATGGAAGGTTATATAGAATGATATTTTATATCCTATTGCTAATTGCTACTAGAGCAACAATAAATTTATAATATAAGGCATTTAACTCTTTGTCATCCTTAATCAAGAGGTAACATTTGACAAACAATTGCATACATATCTCTTCTAGCCCATAGTGAAAAAAAGATTGGATTGAATGTAAATAACATCATGATTCGAAGGCAGTCTCGAATGCCAAAAATGTGAGATAATACCAAGAGTTGAACACCAATGAAGTTGTCCTTGACGCAACACTGAATATCGGTCTTGCACAATCTACCAACAAGATCTTGAAAACTTACACTCCCATAGAGTATGCTTCAAAATCTTTGAGTCATTGCAACAAGGACATAGACCATTTGTCAACCCACTTTCGGCAATATGAGATTTAGAGGGACGACCCTGGTAAACAACTAACCATGCAAAGACACAAAACTTGTAGCTCAGTCGAAGTGACCAAACATTGTGCAATCAACATATCCATCTAGCCGCAGGGTCAAAAGACATCCATCCAGCATTCAACACATGAAATAGAGGGTGTTTTTGATGCAAATTAGAGAAGTTTCTTGGAATTATACTATTAAATTGGCTTCCCAAATCTCCAACCTCAATCTCTCTACAAGAGTCTTTGTATATCAACATTCAACTTGCATTGACCCTCAAGAGGAAGCAAAACCATAATGTATTTGATAGCAAGCTT
Source organism: Picea engelmannii (assembly GCA_009831015.1). Taxonomy (NCBI): domain Eukaryota; kingdom Viridiplantae; phylum Streptophyta; class Pinopsida; order Pinales; family Pinaceae; genus Picea; species Picea engelmannii. The sequence goes on from ML784827.1 coordinate 72,013, forward strand.
ATTGGAGGTGTTACGCCCCCCAACTTCTAGGGGTAACTAGAGGATTCTTTTCTCCATGATCCACAATTAAGACAATAGATCTAATGATGATGTTTTAGACTCTCCACAAACAGTGTCCAACAAATGCCTTCCATCCATACTCAACTCAGCTCACTCATATGATATGGTGCATTTATACACTCAGGTACATCGTTCTGACACTTCATATTGAGTTTAATGATTGGGGCATGAAATTGGTGATCATGGCTTATTTTGGATAATGAATCATGATGCTTTGGAGTTATGTTTTTTTCCTTGTCTCACCTTGGTGGTCATTATCATTTTCTAGTCAAGTGTTGTCACGCTTGGGAAAAGTTGTATTACTTGGGGTCCTTAATGGGGTTGATGTGTCCATATCCCTTATCATAAATAACACATTCCATCTGTCACCTATCCATTATCCTTTCTTTTCGGTTGGGTGTTACATGTACCCCAAAAATGTTTGTGCCTCATAATCCCGTGAGAAGGGACTAGAAAGCCCGAGGTTGATGCGACTTTATAAAAAAAAGACATAGAAAGAGAAAAATCCCCAATTTAAAATGCGAGGGAAAGAAACAAACAAGAAAAACAAAGTATAGAAAACCAAGAAATGAAAGAAGCATGAGTTCTACCCCCTCGCCTAAGAGGCCATCACCTTGAGTCCTGTGCAATGAATGCATATCTTAAGAAAGGACTCAATAAATCCACTGTCAAAAGACAAAAAAGGTTAAATCAATAAAGAAAAAGGCAAGCATGGGTTTAGAAAGACACAATGCCGAGAAAAGGGTATCTCATTGCCTAAGTGCTCCCTCTACAAAGGCGCTCATCATGATGAATATTATACATGGCCTTGCATGTCAATGACATCCACCCCATGAAGTAAACCCCAATCCATACCATTATCATTGCACATACCTCTTGGTATGGGTATTGACTCATCTAATAAGGTGTAATAATTACCCTCCCATACCTAGACTTGGAAAATCACATAATTTTGTAAGCTAGTGTGATGTTTGAAGAGGATATTATGTGAGATCTATCTATTGACTTTTGTATTGACGTGACTCACTTTATATGTTGTATTTATCTAATGACTTTTGTATTGACATGACTCATTTTATATCTTCTGTTTGTATTGTGTACCTTGCCTTCGGTCTCCATGATGTATCTTAGATGACATGAGCCCCCTCCTCAAATGATGATTGCACATGATTGATGACACTTGGATCCTTTGGAGGATGTTGAGGGGCTATTACCCCCCTAGTATGGAGGTTGTTCCCGTCGCTTGAGGGAGGTTGTTTGGAATTCCTAGGAGGGCGTTGAAGGTTTTGATCACATGGATCCATTCACATGACCTCCTAGCATGTGTGGACATGACCTTGATGTCATTGATGATGGGACATTCAATGTAGGAGGATGATTGATGATGGGATGTTTCACCTTTTTAGGAAGATGTTGGGCCTTTTTGTGAGGATGTTGCACTTGGAGAGATGATGTGGCACCTTTCCATGGATGATGGCACCCTTTGCTGATGAGATGTCTCACTTGGATGATAGGACATTGCACCTATATGATGATGGAACACCTTGATGAGACATTGGGGCTCCTTGATGATGACTTGGCACCTTTTGGAGGGTTGAGGCACCCCTTGGAGATGAAACGTTGTACCCTTTCATGGTAGTGTTTCACTTTTTGAGCATCTTTTCACCTTTTTGGAGTGAACCATACCCTTTTGAGGCCACACATGTGATATCTAGGGTACTTTTGAGTGGGACGATTTCACTTTTGAGCTAGGTTACTTCATCTTAGAGGCGTCGTTGGGGGTTTTATAGACCTATCCACTCTTGTATCATGGTTTTTTTTTATGTATTGTTTCCTTATCTCTAGGGTTTATGAGAGATAAATGCATGTTTATATGTTTTTAAGGCTTGTATTGTGTTGAATCTACACATCCTTTTCCTTTTCTCCCATAGTCCCCTTAGAAGGGTGCTAGATCTCTCATATAAATAAGAGAAGCGCTTCTCACTTTCAAATCATTGATACTTGTGCAGAGATATCACTCTTGTCTGCTTCTACTTGTTCTCTTTCATGAAGAATGCTATGGATGGTTAACTAGGGTGACTTCTTTGGGAGCTATGGTTGTGGATCGTTTAGTACTTGGATGACATGGAAATTAGGGTTTTGATGGATGGAAGATGTTTTAAGTGTTCTCTTTTCATCTTGTGGTTTTGTTTAATCATGTATTTTTAGATTGATATTGTTTCTCTAGTGGTGGTTCTTCATCTCGTTGGATCATTTTTGAACAAACCATTTTGTCGTAATCCTTGGAAGGTTTAATAGTTTAGGAACCTTCCCTTGTATCATCCCTTAATATTTTAGGAGGATTTCCTAGGGTTAGTAGTGGACAAACTCTAATCCTCACCCTAAAATAATTCACTTCACTCTCTTAAAGAAGGATCTCTTTTTGACCCCATATGCCCAAAATAGTAGGCACTAATCTTTTTCTCCATAATATTCAATCATTGTAGCTGAAATTTACTACTTTAGGGTTAGGGTTTATTTTCTGCAAAATTCTATTTTCAACTATATAAACCAAGACATCTATGGTGTTTAGGCATATTATTGACCTAAACTCATTACTAAAACGCTAAATTAATTTTATCAAGTGTTATTACAACCATTTAAGGAAAAACATCTAGGGTTTTGGGGTTGATTTTCACTGTTGATTTTTCTAATTTTGTTGGCAAATAAACCCCCAATTTAACCTAGACTTTATTTATATAATTTACAGGATCATTTCGTGATCAAAGGGATATCTTTTTACTGCTAAAAATTGATTGTACTATTATTGTCATACATTTACTAATGCTGAAAATTACATGTTTTGTTGCTAAAATAATCTCTATACTATTAGAGATAATTTATTTTACCGTTATCATTTTATTTACTATTGTTATTTCACATATTACTTCCAAGTTTCATCTCAACCTTAGACATTTTCTTTATTTCTAGTGTTTGATAACCCTACTAAACTCATACTTGACTTGGAAAACATCTCTTCTAGGGATAAATCCTCTACACTCAAAATATGGAAATTGCCTTATCCCACCACCTCTTATTAATTTTTCTTATATTTATCTTGGTGTTATTAAGTAGTCACCCCAGAGGGGTCTAAACTTGATTGTGTCTTTGCCTAGGGATTCTTGGAGGCTACTGGAGAAGTTTCCCTTGTGTTGGATACTATTCCTTTACTAAAGAGAGGGAAGTTGTTTCCTAGGTGACAATGGTGACATCTTCAATGTTCCATTTGTCTTAGTGCCTCGAGAAGGCTTTTCACTTGATGCAAGATTGTGTCTTAACAAGAGGATATAAGAGATTTTTGAAGGGATAATTGTCTTCAAACTTGCCATCCCTTGGATGCAAAGCCCCAAAAATCCCTCCAAAAGAAAACCACATTTTTACTTAGCTTACGAACCTAAAATATGGGACACTTAGAAATACATTTCCCTTGATTGATCCAGCTTCAGATAGGTTTCCATGCCAAATCACATCCAACTCGACTCTTAGATAAGTTCCATTGGACAAAAAGAGCAAGAAACCTTGATGCCTCCCATATGCTTCAATAGATCACTAATCCAGACACCTTAAAGAGTTGAGGGTATGATATAATGTCACATAACCCAAAAGGATTGTGGATCAAAAGTAGATGATGAGTAGACTATAATCTATGACGCAAGATAATCTAACATAGGGTGGATCCTTCAAGGCACTTGATAATTCATTTTGCGATCAAAATGTGACCTTGTGTTGCCACATCAATAATGCCAAAACTGCCTTTCTCCTTAGGCATAGTACAAACTTCCCAATGAACCATAGGAAGACCTTGCACACTACCATACTTGGACCAAAGAAAGGACTTGAGAATCTGCTTTGGTCTTTTGCACTAAGCCCTCTTCGAGAGCCAACAAGAGACATAGTAGATGTGTGAAGTTTGGAGAATACACAAGACCACTGTAATCTTCTCGGGAAAACAAAGAACCTTATATTGCTAAACCAAATGCTTTTATTGCAACCGCTCAAGACACTAGTTCCACATATCAACAATCAAAAGTCTAGTCCCAAATAGGATCCTAGGATAATGAACAATCGCGTAAGGCTTGACCCAATTCCATAAATATGAGATCCATGTGGAAATTTCAACACAAATTGAATTTTAATGCAAAACAAAAATTTCACCTCTTTGACTAGAGGTTTCCTAGATTCTAACCATGTGAATTTTCAGCCTTAGGGTTGTTATGAAATATAGAACAAAATAATAGTACAAAGTGAACAATATTGCAACCCATAACAACCCAATCTTCTAGGCAATCAAAGGAGAAAATATGCCAAAGTGAATTGATAAGTTTTATCCCTATATAGAAATATTATCATGAAAATCACTTTTATAGTAGTAATAACAATAATAAAAATGCTTAACTTTTTCAATTATGATGTTAACTCACTTAACATAATTTCCATTTACTTATGTTAAATCAATAAGACATCAATTCACAAGTTGTGAATTGTTAGAAACTTCATTAATATGCATAAGACGAAGTTGTTGTACATACCATAGCCTTATCAAAAGATTAATGCAATTTACTAGCTCTCTAAAACATTAGCTAGGGAAAATAATGAAAACACCAAATCAACCAAAGAGCTCCATCATGCATGAATTACTCAAAAAAATCCTCCAAGGGAAAATAATTTTTTCTCTTCTTCTTCTTCACCAAATACACCCTAGAGTTTTATCCCAAAACCCTAATAACAAAACTCCAAGGGATGAAACCTTGACCTTAGACTTCAAGATGCTCCAAGAATATCAGGAACCCTAGTGAGTCAAAGAGAGTGAGAGATCAAGTACAAATGAAGAGCTAAGAGAGAGGATATGACTAGTGCACTCGACCTCTAAGTCACATCTCTACACAAGAGTGAAATATTCAAAAACACATGATATATGATGATAATATCCAATGCCATCTTCTTCACAAGAGTAAAACATAGTCACAAGAGAAATCTCCAACAAAGACATTAGGGTTTCTCGTGGATCCTAGCAAATCACTCAAAGAAGACAAGTACAAAGCGAAGAGTATGATGATGATGATGATGATGAAAAGACTCTCTCATTCCTCTACATATATGAGAGGTAAGGGAGCTCAAAAATACAATGTGGGCCCATGCCCTTACAAGCAACTTATAATAAACGCTTATAGGCCAACACAAGTGAAGTGATTCACTCCAAGGGTACACATGTCATGCTCCAAGGTGATGCACACAATAAGGACTCTAATATGATATATCTACACAAGGTGTGCCCACACCCCTTTGTCACAAGCCCAAACAAACTCCATCACTCCTTCTAATCCATGCCCTCCATTGGGCCCACTCCTTCTGCATGAACAATGTTGTAACTCAGGTGTCTTTGAGCCAACTACAAGCCTCCATCTAGGAATCCAAGCTACCCCATCTTGTTTAGGGTTTGATGCCCTCTTCCAAGATGTACAACGCTCCTCCTAAGTAGGGTTTTCTTCAAGCAAGTGAACCTATCCATGTGACCATGATATAGGATTCTCTTGAAGCTATTAAGAGGACTCCAACGACCTATGGAAGGGTTCCAAGAAAACACCCAACTGAGGTCAATCAACCATTGAGAAAGCTATCTCGAATGTGCAAATCCATCATAGACCATCTCTCATGTGTCAATCCATCTTGGACCATCTAGGGGTTGAACATGCACCATGTACCTGAAATCTCATGAGGCATCCTCAAATATTATGTTAACACTTTCAGAGTAACTTGAAAGTTAACACTCTCTCTTTATGAGGAAAGTGTTTACACTCACACTTGTTGAATCCCTTTGCAATTATTCCAAACCTGTTACCTACAAATATGTCCATGTTGTAGTCTCGAATTCATCCACTATAACATGTAAATAAATTGTCACCCATGCTATCATAACATCTCAATCCTCCAAAGAATAATGAACACTTGTGAATATGGAGGAATATAACCCTGGAGAAAAAACAAACTGCTAAGCTCCAGCATAATCCCGATCAACATCACAAGCCAAAGTCAATGGAAACCACATCATGAGTTGTCCAAGGAATCTTGCAAAGATAATCATATCTTGATACAAGATCAAGCCATGGATCACATCTATCAAAGTCACAGAGATAAAAATTTGCACATGTCAACTTGTCAATCCTAAAATACCAAGCTTGTGGTATAGGTAACAACCTATGTAAGGCCATCAACAACTCGTCAACATGAGAATCCCTCTCATGTACCTTAGATCCTTTGGCAACCGAAACAACCTAAATTAGGGAAACTCTCTCATCTTTAGAGAATCATGAATCAAGAGTAATATCATGGGTAACTCCCTCTATCTAAGAGAATCTAACAACCCAATCCCTATACTTTATAACACACCCATCGGTTGCAAACCTAGAATCAGTCTCAACATCATCCTTCATCAACATATCACACCTCTCCTCCTCTGGACAACTAGTAGGCTCATGGATGGAAGAAACTAATGTAATATTACTAACATATATCCTAGGAGGTATACATTCTCTCACTGAAGATCTAGATGTGTCTTCATGTTGTCAAGCCTCTTGCAATGTCTGAGTGAGGCATCTTGGCCTCTTGTGTGCCAAGGTAGAAGGGGAGGTAATATCCAATCGTAATCTCACCTCATCTCCCTCTATGTTTGAATCACTTCAAGTCTTTGAATCAACCTCTAGAATAACTACCTCCACATTCTCTTCAATCATTAGAGGGGAATCATGTGAACTAGAAGATATCACATCCTCATCAAATATCACATATATGCTCACCATAGTCTCATCAAATATCACATCTATTCTATCACAACATTTATAATAGGTTTTGAACCTATCTCCATGACATCCTTCCAGGCATGTGCCTCCTCAAAGCTAGAAGGCTCTTCCATCTTCGCATTGGAATGTACAAGTGTTATTGGATTGACAAGTAACATGTAGAGGCCTTTCTCTCTCACCCCTTTAGCCAAGTCCACATACTAGCTAGACTACAATCACTAATGGTGCATTGTTGTGCCTCAAGTGAAACTCTCCACTGTACATATTTCATACAAGACATTGAAAGAATATTCTTCTTCAAATCATGAACAAACAAAACATAATTCAACTTAATAACATCACCTAAAGGCATCTAAAAGGAAATGGAGTCACGTCTTCTCACAAGATAAGTTGCATCATCACCAAGCCCCATGTTCATGCCTCCCTCTTTCTCCTTAAACTTGTTGAACAAATCCCTATGTCTTGAAGCTCCACTATCCACATACCATTGAACACTAGACACAGTGTTAGAGAAGAATCACAAGACCAAAACCATATCCATCTTAGAAAGATTGCAATATGAAGAAGATCCTCCACCTATTGCAACTGAAAAAAATCAACATTTACTAGAACAAATCAACCACCTATTATAGGTCCTCTTATGAATCTCATTCATTAAAAATAAAACCATACCAACCAATAATCCCATAGATCTACCACTAACATTAACAATCCATAGAACAAATCAACCACCTATTACATGTCCTCCTAGGAATCACACATGTGGAAAATGCATCCATAACAACCATCAATGCAATAGATCCACCATTTCTCATTTGTTATGACCAAGGGAGGCATATATAGGGTTAAATGGATATGATATGACCCCAAGGGGGGCATAAATGGGTCTAAATGTACAATAATGTGTAAATATATATGTAATAGGGTCGACCTAATAGTAAAGGGGCCTCATGTGTAGATGTGAATTGGTATATATAGAGATCATGTATTCATTATTGGAAGGATGTGAATTGTGATGTATAAATGTATTTGGTTATTTGGAGGAGGTTCTCCTATTCTTTAAGGAGTTATTGTGTAAGTTATCTATCTTGGAGTTGTGCTCCACGCTCACATTATGTACATGGTGTGTACTTCTATTCTATTATGATATTTTTAAGCATTTGGAACATTACATCATCACAAGAGAAACTAGGGTTTCAACCTATCAAAATCGTCACATAGGTGCAAGTGCTCATCTCAAGCAACCTAGGGCTTCACACCCAACAAACTCAACAAGGTCAACCACCTCTCCCAAATAATATTCATTTGAAATACAAGCTCCCTCTTACATCTAGAGTGATCTCAACCACAAAAGCGTTGATATCATGTGGAAATTTCCAATACAAATTGACTTTTAATGCAAAGTAAAATTTTCACCTCTTTGACTAGAGGTTTATTGGATCTTAACCCTCTAAAATTTTAGCATTAGGGTTATGAAATATAGAACAAAACAATGATGGAATATGAACAATATTTCAATACATAACAACTCAACCTTCTAGGGAAGCTAAGGAGAAAGGATACCAAAGTGAATTGATAACTTTCAACCCTCCAGGGAAATCTTATCATGCATAAACTAGATCTGAAAACTCACTTTTAAAACAATACTTAATGTCTTCAATTATGATGTGAAATCACTTATCATAATTTCTTTTTAGTTATGTCAAATTAACAAGACATATATAGTTGTAAATAATAGTTCATGAACATCGCTAAAAATCAAATCTAAAATTTACACAAGTTGTGGATAGCTGAAAACTTCATTAATATGCATAAAATGAAGTTCTTGTACATACCATAGTTTTATAACAAGTTTATTACAATCCACTAGCTCCCCAAAACCTTTACCAATGAAAACCCTAGCTCAACCAAGTATCCCCAACATGAATGAATCACTCAAACAAGGCCTCTAAGGTAATACATCCTCTTCTCTTCTTCTTCTTAACCAAATACAACCCGATATTTATCATAAACCCATAATCTCAAACCTTCAAGGGATGAAACCCTAACCCCTAAACTTCAAGATGTTGCAAGAAGATTATAATACCCTAGTGAAGAAAAGAGAGAGAGAGAGAGATAAAGAGAGAGAGAGAGAGAGAGAGAGAGAGACATTAAGTACAAATGAAGAGCTAAAAGAGAGAAGATGACTAATTTGCTCCTCCTCTAGGTCACACCTCTACAAAAGATTGAACTAAGAATGAACACAAATGATATATGATGATCATCCAACGATTTTTTTTTCACAATAGTAAACACTTGTCACAGGAGAAATCTCCATCAAAGAAGTCCTCCTCCCATGTATAACTTTTCCTAGGGTTTCCTTATGAACCCTAGCGAGTCACTGCAAGAAGACGAACATGAACACAATATTATGATGATAATGATGAATTGAATTTCCTTCCTCTATATATACATGTGAGGTAAGGGATGCCAACAATACAATTTGGATCCATGCCCTTACAGAACACAACTCCGTCACAAGCCTACATAGACTTCATTTCTCATCCTAAGCCATGTACTCCATGTTGAAGTTTAACTTATACAACTTAGCAATTACGGTTCTTCTTTATTATTATAAACATTTTGCACATTAGATGCATAAATAAGATCACTGAAAGAGAGGCAATCAAAGAAACAATAGAGACACACAAATTATCCTGGGAAACCCTCATGGGGGAGAAAACCCAACAAAAAATTCCTCAATATAGATAGAACAAATACCGAACAAAAGATCCTCCTCTACTCCTTCACTAGGAAAAATAGCACACCACTTAACCAAGAAATACCAAGACACGGACCAAGAAACCTCCTTGACGTCACACTTAGCTGCAATAGCAGTTCCTCCCAGACTTGCACACTTCTTCATAGCTACAGAGCTAGTGTGGTGTGTGTGTCCAAATGAGGCACTGACCTCTCTTATACATAGTGGCATGGATAGCCTATCATTAGGTTTGGGCCAACCTGTCACTTTACCCTCTTAATTTATATTTAACTTTAAAGGAACAATAGGGTCGACTTTTACAAAGGCACAATAGGGCCTAATTAAATATAATATAATAAAATTATTCAACTCTCTCAGGTAGAATATTCTTCGAAGTTACAATATTTCAACACCCCCTCTTAATAAGAAGGGTATTCCAGTGAAAAAATCAATAACAATTGACTGGACTCAATACAACATCAAGAGGAGGGGACATCGTCATCAGCATTAGGAACACTGTCGGTCATATCTATAGGTCATCGAAATTTTTTCTCATCATCAACCTCAGTAGAAACTGAACATCATCATCATCTGCAGCGCGGAGCTGGAGTAACATCATCATCAACATCAACAACATGAAATTGGAACCTCAACATCAACGACACAAAGCTGGAACAACAACATCAACAACACGAGAATGGAACATCAACATCAACATCATGAAGTTGGAACAACAACATCAACAACACGTGGCTGGGACATCAACATCAACAAAACGAAGTTGGAACAACAACATCAACAATATGAGGCTGGAACATCAACATCAACAACACAAAGCTAGAACAACAACATCAACAACACGAGCCTGGAACATCAACATCATTAGGTGGCAACATAATGAGGCAAGTGCATAAAAAACAACGTATGTGGTACTCAGACAGACTGTCCTTACCAGACCTTTAGGATCTTCCAAGGGATCATAATATTCCCTAGGATATAAAATCCTAACAAGCTACCACGTGGTACTCTGATAGACCATCCTTATCGGAACTTCAAGATTTTCCCAGGAATCATAAGATTCCCTAGGATATAAAATCTTAACCAAGCTACCACTACTGACCACAACTGGCATATACATGCACAAGTATTATGACAAACTGTCCTTATCAAACCTTCAATATCTTCCCAGGGATGACCAGTCCCCTAGGATATAAAATCCTAACTGAGTTACCCGCTATTTGTTAGGATACCATAGTATCATTAGCATCACTCCCCCTTTCGAGGGATGATGGAACTCCCCTTCTCTCCTTGGGGTTGCACGACCTCCCGGTCAAGGATCTTCAATAAACTGAGCCGAATCATCTCTTCGGGCCTCTGCCAGACCCTAGATTTAAGTCACACATGCCCCCTTTTTATTATCCACGCAGGTCCGATTCCCCCGCGCATGATTTCTCTTGCGCTCCTGGTAACACTGAGTTGCGAGCGCTAGTTCTTCTACTAGGCCCTTATTCCTTATGAACACATGCTATAACCTCTAGCTATCCCCCTTTGCGACTTAGGGCTTCAGTTTTTTTGAGTGAAATTGACTCCTTTTTCCTCGAACTCTGGACCGACGAAATCACTCGAACGAGATCTATGACCCGCACTTCTCTGACCTATAGCCACATATCCTCCTTGATACCGACGACTAGGATTTCACTTCGCCTCTTTGGGGTTTTGACGATACTGCTCCTTACACACTTTCAAACCTCCGAATACATGAAGTGCCGAAGGATTTAAATACTATTCTCCATGCAACTCTCCCAGATCTCACGGTTTGGAAATATCTGGATTCCTCCGAATGGATCTTGCTCGTTGATTGGGAAATTTTTAGTGGGCTCCTCCCTACTGAAGAATTTCTACCCACTATCTCTTTTGATCATGTTTTGTCTCGAAACTTTAACCTTCTCCTGGATGTTTCTTGACACTTACTCCTCGCACCTTTTCAAGATGACTTCCTTGACACTTAGCTAAAGTCGACCCTGTGCACACCTTGCAACAGACTTGCTTCCACTTAACCCCTTTGTGGGCGACTGTGCACTCCTTGCAATAATCCTTAAACAACTCGATTGTTCCTCCTAAACTATATATCGTTGAGTGTGTCTCTGCCTACGCACACCTTGCGTGGTCCTCTGCACTCTTTGCAAGTAAAACTTCAAGTTATCTCTCTTGAGATTCTGAGTCAAAATGGACTCTATCAATGCACTCCTTGCGGACACTATGCACACCTTGCATATAAATCTCCACGCTATCTGTCCCGAGCTTCTGAGTCAAACTAGACTCTGTCAACACAAACCTTGCAGACACTATGCACTCCGTGCATGAACTTGTAGAAGAGAAACAATTGAAACTTATCTGATCCTCACATATTGATACATTCAACCATGTAATGCATTCATAACATAAGAACAAGTAATAACAAAGAATTGCAATTAAACAGAAAGCCTACTATTCATTCAGATAGACACAATAATAACAACACCAAACATTTTGGATCAACACTTCTCTATTATATTCATTCAAAAGATATTTATATGGGTTCATACAATTTTGATAAGATTCAATAGTCTCAACAATAACAACTTCAGATAACTTTCAACCCTCAGCTAGAATAATCTTTAGTGGATTTCAACAACCTTCAACAACCTCATTTGGACATATATTACATATATTTATATAAGAGGGCTCATAGAGATTTTTCCCTTCGACTACCTTATTGTTATCTTATCAAATCAAAATCTTTCAACTACTAAGGCTTATTAAAATAAATGATCAGTACAGACATATACGAGCGAATGCTTTAGATCTGTATTGTTATTAACTACATTAAAGAAAATACAATCTCCATCGATCTCACGCGATGGTTCAACCTCTTAACATTTAAGATCTTCTTTAATTACAATCTTTTCAAGATATTTATATGATATGCCATCTTTAAATTCAAAATCACTTCAAAAATACACGCTAGGGAGTTGAGTTGTCCTCCACTTGCGCTTTGATGACGATGCTCCTGCATCATACTTCTCTAGAAAAAAATTCATGGACTCTTGTCCATGAGCTCTTGCACTGACTTTCCATGCTTATGAATATCTTCTTCATTTACCCAACTGGAATCTTCTATTGGGTGTCCTTTCCACTTTACCAAATACTCAAGATAAGTATTCCTCCTGGTCTTCTTGCCAATCCTCTGATCTATGATCTTCTCTATCTGTGGATTTTCTGCTACAGACATCTACTTCTCCCACTGGATCTCTTTTTGATCTTTTGATCCTCTTGTGTCATCTTCCCCTTAAGGATATAGGTATGAAATGTTGAATATGGGCAATATTCCCACATCCTCTGGAAACTCTATATCATAAGAATTTGCATCAAATTTTCTTAAGATCTTGCACGGTCCTATCTTCTTCAACTTCAGTTTGTTATATGTTCCCCTTGGGAACCTTTCCTTCCTGAGATGTGCCAAAAATTGATCTCCCACTTCAATTTGAAGTTATCTCCTATGTTGATCAACTCTGCATTTATATGCTCTGTTGTTGTTCTACAACTGCTTTTTGATCTGATTGTGAAGCTTTTGCATTTCTGCAGTGAAGTCTTCTGCTCCAGTGCTTCTAAATTCATTATGCTCCAAATATCTCAACTCTGATACTCCTCTTCGCTTCATCCCATATACTATCTGGAATGGACTCTTTCTTGTACTCCTGTTTGGTGAGTCGTTGTATGCAAACTCTGCTTGTGACGGAATTTGATCCCACTAGCTACGATGTTCAGTGACCAGACTCCTTGGTAAATTTTCTAAACTTCGATTTACCACCTCAGTTTTTCCATCCATTTGAGGGTGGTATGCTGAACTAAAGGACAATTCCTTCCGCAATTTCTTCCACAATGTCCTCCAGAAATGACCAACAAATTTAGTGTCTCTTTCTCAGACAATACTCTTGGGTGACCCATGAAGTCTCACAACTTCCTTAAAAAATAGATGTGCAATGTGTGTCGCATCATTAGTTTTCTGGCATGGGATAAAGTGTGCCTTATTTGAGAATCTATCAACTACAACAAATATGGAATCACTTCCCCTTTGTGTTCTTAGCAATCCCAACACGAAATCCATGCTTATTGCATCCCAAGGCCTATCTGGAATAGGCAATGGTTGATATAATCCAATGTTTTGTCGCTTTCCTTTTGCATACTAACAAATCTTACATTTGTTTACAAATTTCTTCACCTATGCCCTCATACCTGGCCAATAGTATGAGTTGTTCAACTATGAAAATGTCTTATCATGGCCAAAATATCCTGCTAGACCTCCACTATGTTTTTCCTTCAACAGATTATCTCTCATTGAGCACTTTGGTATGCACAACTGGCTACCTTTAAACAAAAATCCATCTTGAATCAGATACTCTGTCCACTGACTTTTTTCTCCGAGCACACGATTTGCGCATGCTTCATATGCCTCTTTAAAATCTAGATCATCACAATGCATCTCCTTAAGGTGTTCGAACCCTAAGGTTTTCACTTGAAATTCCTGTCGAATCAAACATCTCCTGCTCAATGCATCAACAACTTTGTTAGCATTACCGGAAATATGTTTAATGACAAAAGTGAAATTTTTCATAAACTCGATCCACTTAGCATGTCTTTGATTTAACTTCTCATGTCTGGCTATGAATTGTAAAGCCTGATTATCACTATACAAAACAAATTCTTTTGGAACAAGGTAGTGCCTCCATTTCTTTAAGGCTTGAATTACTGCATAAAATTCTTTATCATATGTGGACTACTTCCTCTTGGTGTCATTTAGCTTCTCACTGAAATATGCAGCAAGCCTATTGTCTTGGCTCAAGTCTGCTCCAATTGCTACTCCAGTAGCATCACATTGTACTTGAAACGTCTTCTCGAAATCTGGCAAGACCAAAATCAGTTGTTTTGTTATCTTCTCCTTTAATATCCAGAAAATTTTCTCAACTTCTTTTGTCCACTTAAAATGTTTGTGTCTCTTCTTCACCGTATCTAATATAGGTGCACAAATACCACTGAATTTTTTTATGAACTTCCTATAGAAACTTGCTAATCCATGGAAGCCTCTCACCTCAAATATGCTCCTTGGCGATGGCCATTCGCTGATTGCTCTCACCTTCTCTAGATCCATATTCAATTCATTTGAAGAGATTACAAAAACCAAGTACATGAGTTCTATTTTCATAAAAGAGGATTTCTTCAGATTTATCAACAACTTCTCCTGTTGCAATCTCCTCATCACTAATGTTAAGTGCCTCAAATGCTCTTCTTCAGTTTTACTGAAGATTAATATATCATCCATATATACAATAAAAAACTTACCAATAAAATATTTCAATACCTCATTCATCAACATCATAAAAGTACTTAGGGCATTTGTCAAGCCAAATGGAATAACAAGCCACTCATACAACCCTTCATTCATTTTGAAGGTTGTTTTCCACTCATCACCTTCTCTCATCCTTATCTGGTGATATCCACTTTTTAGTTCTATTTTTGAAAAATAATTTTCTCCGCTCAGACAATCCATTAATTCATCCATCCTTGGAAAAGGAAATCTGTACCTGATGGTGATCTTGTTTATGGCTCTTGAGTCTGTACACATTCTCCATCCTCCATCCCTCTTCGGACTCAAAACAGTTGGTACTGCGCATGGAATCAAGCTTTCTTTGACTAAACCCTTGTCCATCAAATCCTGGACTTGTCTCTTTACCTCCTCATTCTCTTGAGGTTTCAATTTGTATGATGCTTTGTTCGGTAGACTCGCTCCTGGTATGAGATCAATGGGATGGCTGATACTCCTGATAGGTGGCAATGAGCGAGGTAACTCATCCACTACTATGTCAACAAATTTTTCTAACATCTCCTGAATTTCTTCAGGCAGATCATCCATAGAAGTACTTGGAAGGACGACTCTAGGCTTCCTCACCACAACAAATTGCATCTCCTGTTCCTTTTTGACTTCACTTAGGATTTCCTTCCCACTCATGAGAAGTATACTTGTGATGGATTCTTCCTTCACTTTCTTATCCTCTGTTGGTAGTAGCATGTGTGTTCTACCATTTTTCTCCAGGGTATAAGTATTTTTCCTCCCATTATGAATGACATTTATGTCAAACTGCCATGGTCTCCCCAAAAATACATGACATACATCCATGGGAATCACGTCACACAAAATCTCATCTCTATATCCTCTTATCTTAAATTCAACTAGGCATTGTTTAGTTACCATTACCTAGTGCCCTTTCTGCAACCACAAGACTCTATACATACGCATATGTGCAATTGTCTCCAGCTTGAATTTCTCCACCATTTCTATGGATACCAAGTTATCGGTGCTCCCAATGTCAATTATCACCTTGCATACCCTGTCTTTAGTCTTGGAAGCAGTTATGAACAAACTGTTCCTCTGTACTGATTTTTCCACCTCTAGCTCTAGCTTCAAGAGAAACTTCTTCATCATTAATGACCTCCCATATTCTGTGCCTTCTGCCTCAACATTCCACTTCTACGCCTTCTACCTCAACATTTTGTTTATGCACTTCCAAAATGTGATATTCACCTCCTCCTTATTTCTTTCTCTCGGGGAATTCCCAAGACATATGTCATGTTTTTCCACAGGCATAACACTTCACTTCTCCTCCTCTGCCTCTTCCTCTTCCTTGAGGAAAAACATTCCTTCCACCATACTGTCTCCCTCGAGAACTTCCTACTCTTTCTAAGTGATTGTTTGGTTTTCCAATCTCAACCTTGGGATTTTGTGCCTTGTCATGGAAAATTCCTTTACCTCTGTTTAAACTTCTTCCTCTGCTTTGTTGAATCTGTTTCTTGGCCAATTTCTCTTCTGCCTTTAGTGTAATATGACAAGAATCCTCCACTGTCCTCACAACTATCATGCTGATTTCATCCTGGATTTCATATATCGGGCCATTAATATACCTGACAACCTTTTCATCATCTTTTTCTCTCTATCCAGCCTTGATGTTCAACTTATAAAATTCCTTGGTGTATTCTTTTATTGTCTTTCCTTTCTGTCTCAGGTTCTGTAATTTCCTGAACAAATTTATCTGAGAGTCTTTGGGTATGAACTTAGCCTTCATCTTGGCTACCATTCCATCCTAGTTCTTTATATTTTGTTTGTCTTTGCATTTTCTGTCAACCTATAGTTCATCCCACCACAACGCTGCATGTCCCTTCAATCTGGTCACAACATGTTTTACTTTATTCTCATCATAAACTTCTTCATAGTCGAAGTATTTGTCCATTGCTCTTATCCAATACAACAATTATTCAACATCTATTTTTCCTTCATACATTGGGATTTCTATTTTTTCTCTTGCTCCCAATTTGACAACAACTTTCAACAAGCATTCTTCTACAACATATTCTCCTGCATATCCTTCAACTTCCATTTATTTTCTCTCTGCATCACTAACGTCTCCAGCATTAGGGGATCTCCTTTGTGTTGTCTCCATAGCATCTAATATTGCACGAAGTTCTCTCATTTCCCTTTCCACATCTGGATTTTCTACAGGTCTCTCCGCACGTCTTCTAGGCGGCATTGTATTGAACTTTCTCTACACAGAGCTTATGTTGGTGTTGATACCACTTGATAATACCAGATTACTTCCTTCTTTTACACATAGTACAATTTGAGGCTCTGATACCACTTGATGCATTCCCCCTTCTCTCCTTGAGGTTGTGCAACCTCCCAGTCAAGGATATTCAACAAAATGAGCCAAATCATCTCATCAGGCCTCTGCCAGACCATGGATTTATTTCACAAATGCCCCCTTTTTGTTACCCATGCAGGTTCGATTCCCCCGCGCACGCTTTCTCTTGCGCTCCTGGTAACATTGAGTGGCGAGTGCTAGCTCCTATACTAGGCCCTTCTTCCTTAAGATCACGGGCTATAACCTTTTTCTAGCCCCCTTCACGACCTTAGGATTCGACTGTTTTGAGTGCAACTGACTCCTTTTTCCCTGAACTCTGGACCGAAGAAATCACTTGGATGAGATCTATGTCTAATGCTTCTCTGACCTATAACCATGTATCCTCCTTGATAATGACGACTATGATTTCACTTCACCTCTTCGAGGCTTCTTCAATCTCACTCCTTACACACTTTAAAACCTACAAATACACGAAGTGACAAAGGATTTCAAGACTATCCTTCGTGCAACTCTCCCAAATATCACGGTCTAGAGAGATCCTGATTCCTTTGAATGAATCTTGCTCGTCAATTGGGAAATTTTCAGTGGGCTCCTCCCTACTGAAGAATTTCTACCCACTATCTCTTCTGAGCTTATTTCGCCTCGAAACTTTAAGATTCTCCTGGATGTTTCTTGACACTTACTCCTCGCACCTTTTCAATATGACTTCCTTGACACTTAGCCAAATTCAACCCTGTGCACACCTTGAAACATGCTTGCTTCCACTTAACCCCTTTATGGGCGACTGTGCACTCCTTGCAATAGTCCTTACACAACTTGATTGTTCCTCCTGAAAAATATAGCATTGAGTGTGTCTCTGCCTACACACACCTTGTGTGGTCCTCTGCACTCTTTGCAAGTAAAACTTCAAGTTATCTCTCCCGAGCTTCTGAATCAAAATGGACTCTGTCAACGCACTCCTTGCAGACACTATGCACACCTTGCATATAAATCTCCATGTTATCTCTCCCGAGATTCTGAGTCAAACTAGACTGCCAATGCACACCTTGAAGACACTATGCACTCCTTGCATGAGCTCATAGAAGAGAAACAATTGAAACTTATTTGATCCTCACAGATTCATACATTCAACCATGTAATACATTCATAACATAAGAACAAGGAATAACATAGAATTGCAATTAAACAGAAAGCCTACCATTCATTCAAATAGACACAATAACAACAACACCAAACATTTTGGATCAACGCTTCTCTGTTATATTCATTCAAATGATATGTACACAGGGCATACAACTTCGATAAGTTTCAACAGTATCAATAATAACAACTTCAGATAACTTTCAGCCCTCAGCTACAATAATCTTCAACATATTTCAACAACCTTTAACAACCTTTAACAACCTGATTTGGACACATATTACATATATTTATACAAGAGGGCTCATAGAGATTTTTCCCTCTCACTACCTTAGTGCTATCTTATTGAATTAAAATCTTTCAACTACTAAGGCTTATTACAATAAATAATCGGTATAGACAGATAAGAGTGAATGCTTCAAATCTGTACTGCTATTAACTACATTAAAGAAAATACAATCTCCCTTGATCTCACGCGATGGTTCAACCTCTTAACACTTAAGATCTTCTTTAATTACAATCTTTTCAAGATATTTATATGATACGCCATATTTATATTAAAAAATGCACGCTAGGGCGATGAGTTTTCCTCCACTTGTGCTTTGATGATGATGCTCCTGCATCAAGAGAGGTCCTTTCAGACTACACCAAGTTTGTCTCAGAAGTACTCAAACTTCACACGAGACAAAGGCTTAGTCAACACATATGCAACCTTCTCATATGTGCCAACATAGTGGAGATTTACAACTCCCTTCTGCACCATGTCTCGAATGTAGTGATATTGGATCTCTATGTGCTTCATCTTATCACATAACACTAGGTTCTATGTCATCTTTATGAAACTTTGGTCACCACATAGAATCATGGTAGCTTCCATCTCTAGATCAAAAAGACCTATCAACAAATTCCGAATCCACATGGCTTCACAAATGGCGGAGCGGGCTGCAATGTACTCCGCTTCTTTCGTACTGAGAGAAATACTGGATTGTTTCTTATTTTTCCACAAAGTCATGGTTGACCCCAAACTGAAACATCATCCAGAAGTGATATTTCTTTCTGAAGCACTTCCAGCCAAATCTAAATCAGTATAACCATACAGTCTAAAGTCATGATCTATAGTATAATAGAGACCATAATCCAACATACCCTTAATGTATCTCATCACATGCTTTGCAGCTACAAGGTGAACACGTCTGGGCCACCAGATACTGACTCAAAGTGTTCACAACAAAGCATATATCTGGCCTGGTATTTGTCAGATACATCAATGAACCAATAATCTTTCTGTATAGAGTAACATCAACTATTTATGATGAAGTATCAACTAATAACTTCAGATTCGTCTCCATAGAAGTGGACATGGCTCTATAGTCCATCATGTCGAATCTCTTCAAAATTTCCACAACATGCTTTCCTTGATTAAGGAAAATATCTTCTAGATTCTTCCATACTTCAAGACGTAAGAAATAGTGCATCGGGTCTAAGTCCTTCATTTCAAATTGACCAATAAGATTATTCTTACAACATGTGATGAAATTTTCTTCATCCATCAAGAATAATTCATCCACATATAGAAGCAATATAACTGGTCCATCATTCTCAATCTTGAAGTAAAGGTTGGGATCAACTTTACTCTTGGTAAATCCCAATCTCATCAGAAAACTATCAATCATGTCATACCAATCTCTTGGAGCTTGCTTCAACTTGCATACATGAGTCTTCATGTCTTGTTCTTTGAAACCAAAATTTTCACATCACATTGTACCAACCTGGTACACTTGCTCAACTACAACTCAATATGCATAATCATGTGTTGGTTCTATGTGCTTTCTACAAAGCACTATCTATCTCATTGCCTGAGAGTATGTCCTCTACTCTTTCTGCAATTGTTCCTTCTAGAACTGGGACTCTGCACCTACAACTGCTCTTTTTGAAGCTGAGAATAACTACTCCATTCTCACTGCAGCTGGTGAAATCTGAGAGTAGCTCCTCTATTCTATCATGGCAACAATTTCATCTGAAACTGAGAGTGGATCAATAACTAATACTGGAGGTAGATTTTCTTACTTCATGGAGGTAACTCAATCTCAAACACAGGGAATGATCCCTCTGGATCTCATACTATATCAGAATCATGGTTGTTCTGGCTGTCTTCGCGAACACTGGAACTATTTATTTGATTACTGGAGCAAGTGTCTCGTCATAGTCTTATCTCTCTTGCTGGGTGAATCCTCTGGACACAAATCAGGATTTGTACATCTCTATATTGTTATCTGCAACATGCTTGATCTATTAGATCAATCTTGAAAGTCACCATTGGCTTCCCTTCTAGTCTCAAGGAAGAATCCATATCCTAGTCCTTCTAACCAACTTCCGCCTTTGTTACTAAAACAAGGTAATCTTCCCAGGAGATTTCACATCTCCTAGAAGTCTCTGAAGATACTATCCAGTCTTATCAACTCATGAAATCTGTCTGTCCATCTTGGAAGATGTCTCTTTTTCCCATCTGATCCTCTATGAGATCAGGCTCACTCCGAGTCTTGATTTCTTCTGAGTCTACAAAAAATTCATAGTATCTGCAGGATATACTTGGTGTTGAATACGAAGTCTTAATATGAAAAGTTGAGTCAGAGTTCAAACAAATTCTTCTTCTTGTCAAGGTGGCTTCATTATCCATTGACCAAGTATACTATGAGTTCCATTCTAATGTTCAATCATATTTGGAGCTTTCTGCTCCTTACAATCAATCTCCATATGAGATACTCTGTATCTCAAAAGTATCTTCTTCTTCATCTTCTTTGGTACATGGATGTATACAACTTGGATAGTCTACTCCATGTCTCATCTAATATGTTTCCTCTTGCAACCATCACTATAGCTTCCTCAGGGTTATCACCTGTGACCTTCCCGATACTAGAACAACAAGGGAGAAGAAACAAACAAGAATAATACTCTTTATAATAATAATAAAACAATAGCGAGAAAAATCACATGTGACCTGCCTAAAACAAGGGTAAAAAGTAAGAAATACAATAATAAGGAATGAGAGAAACACTCTTCTAGTGTTGTGATCAATCATTCCTCTATGGTAACCTGGAAACAAAACAAGAAGTTTCTCCTAGAGGAGATGTTAGTTATATCTAGTAAATGATTACAGTAAGTATTTATCTCAATAGTGCTCACATGCTTCCAAGTATTCAATAATAAAACTTTTCAAAGATTGCTATCACAACTATAGTGTTTAGCAATGATCAAACTTGATATGTGTAAATTTGAATCTTATCAATTTAATCAATCAAACCTGGAACCTAGAGTCTTGTCCTCAAGAATGAGTTTGTTTCTTTTCTTCTGAGTCTTCGCCATTCAAGATGACAAGTATTTTCTTCAACCTGTCCTCTATACTAAGATAATATGCTTTATTTATAGAAATCCAAGTTAAAGAATAAACTCTATAATCTCAACTTTAATAAATCTAATACTTTTGACTTTAATTTTGACCAATGGTCAGTATGATAGTCATAACTTAAATAGATCAAAATACAACCTAGATGTTCATAAGATCATAAAAAATAGAGGCATATTAAATTAATCAAACATGAGGTGCATTGTTCCTCTAAATGTGATGGATCTGAGATCCTTCTGGATCTACAATTGTTGTTTAGACGAAAGATCCTTCCTCCTGAAAATACCCTTTAGAATAATGATATCGTTTGAACATATGTAAGTACATACCTATGACAGTAACATCAGGTAGTGGAACCATCTTGTAGTAGTGGAAAACAATAATGAACCTTTAAGAATTAAAAGGTGCTTCAACTTGTAACTTAAAGTTAGCTGGAGATTTTCTAGGGTAAGGTGCACTAGGACAATAAAAATCAGTCCCAACACTTCAAAAAAAATTTTCATTGCAACTGGTACTGCAACTATCATGAAGGAACTAGCACTGCAACCGCAACTAATACTACAAATGCAACTGATATTGCAACTACAACTTCAACTTGGGGTTTTGTGAGGAAACCCTGATTTCTCAAACTTCTTAATCTGGAATTCTGATCCAAGGGCTAGATGCACCTTCCTAGGGAGAGCTCCTAGATGTGGTTACTTCCTCCAATGTCCTCCTTAAATAGGGAAAACTTCACACTTGGGGTTTATGCATAGATCCTAATTCTACAACAGCTGCAACACTGAAAACTAAACTTTGGAGAAGTTGCGCCGAGGCTAGCTACTTCTTTATAAATTGTGAGTTGGTCTCTTTCAGGCATGCTCTAATACCATGTTGAAGTTTTACTTATACAACTGATCAGTTACATTTATTCTTTATTATTATAATCATTTTGCACATTAGTTGCATAAATAAGATCATTGAGAGAGAGGCAATCACAAAAAAAATAGAGATACGCATATTATGTTGGGAAACCGTCATGGGGGAGAAAACCCAGCAAAAACTTCCTCAATATAGATAGAATGAATACCGAACAAAATATCCTCCTCTACTCCTTCACTAGGAAGAGTAGCACACCACTTAACCAAGAAATACCAAGACACAGAACAAGAACCCTCCTTGACGTCACACTTAGCTGCAGTAGCAGTTCCTCCAAGATTTGTGCACTTATTCATAGTTGCAGATCTAGTGTGGTGTGTGTGTCTAAATAAAGCACTGGCCTCTCTTATAAATAGTGGTTTGTTCAGCCTATGATTAGGTCTAGGCCGACCTGTCACTTTACCCTCTTAATTTATATTTAACTTTCAAGGCATAATAAGTATGAATTTTACAAAGGCACAATATGGCCTAATTAAATATAATATAATAATATTATTCAACTCTCTCTCACGTAGAATATTCTTCGAAGTTACAATATTTCAACACTCCATTGGGTCCACTACCCCTGCACGAACATTGTCACAACCTAGGCGTCGTCGAGCCAAATCCAAGCCTCCATCCATGAATCAAGTTATCCCATGTTATCTAGGGATTGATTCCCTCCTCCAAGATGCATAATGATCCTCCTCCTAAGTAGGGAATTCTCTAAGAAAGTGAACCCCTCCATGTGGCCATCATGAAGGATGTCCCCCAAGTTGTCAAGATAAATCCATTTACCTAGGGAATAATGGCAAGCAAGCTCCCAAATGAGGTCAAACAACCAATCAAAAATCTATCTCCAATGTGCAAATCCATCATGGATCATATCCCATGTGTCAATCCATCTCAAACCATCTAGGGGTACCATGTACACCATGTACCCCAAATCTCATGAAGCATCGCCAAACATGGTGTAAACACTTTCAGAGTAACTCGAAATCTAACAATACAACCAAGAGGATCGTCAAGCCCTGCCAACTAATAATTTGTTTTTGTTTCACATACCATAGTCCCATAAACACAATATAAAGTATCCAAACACCTCCTTATAGTTTGCACTGAATCTTGGTCCAAGTTCACAGAAAGAAGAATCATCAACAAAATGGTCGTTTATAATTTCTATCAATTTGGAAGAGAGATACCACAAATTCTTCCTTTCATCTTTATTGACTCTAATAAATATCCCAAGGAATCAACAATTAAAACATAGAAGTAAGGGCCAATAGAACACCTCTCCCTCATCAAATGATGTCATGGAATGTGTTCAACTAGATTTTTGTTAACTAAGCTAAAGGATAAAGAACTTGAAAAGAACATTTGTACCATTGCAACACAATTGGGGCCAAAACCGAGGCATTGGAGAATCAAAGTGATGCAGGACCAATTAAACCTATTATAAAGTTTTGTCAAAATTGATATCAAGAAACAAAGAATCATGCCCAGTCTCCCTAGCATAACCCATGGCCTCCCATGAAGAGAGAATATTGTCAAGAATGAATCTTCTATGAACAAAACCTATCTGCTACTCTTGAACAATCTGTGAGGCTTGTTATTCCACTAGTTGTAGGTTGGGAAAATCTTGACACAATTGTTGGGCTCGTGATTTGGTTGTTTTATAATGATGATTGAATCCTTTTTGCACCGATATTATATGTATTAATAACCATTTTGAAGATGTTTTCAAAGGATTTTGTATCAATTCATCGTGGATCTACAACAGGTATGTGCAATTGATGTTTTGCAATGATTTTGAGTTAAATTTGATTTGATTTAATGTTTAAAAGAATCTAATGCGCGATCTGTGTGTCACAAGACG
Organism: Picea engelmannii; assembly: GCA_009831015.1. Taxonomy (NCBI): domain Eukaryota; kingdom Viridiplantae; phylum Streptophyta; class Pinopsida; order Pinales; family Pinaceae; genus Picea; species Picea engelmannii. The sequence continues at coordinate 96,695 of ML784827.1, forward strand.
AATTCACAATGCAATTTTCCATCTGGTAGCTCGTTCGGCACTTCATCCAACACCTGACCCGATACTTCATCTGGCACTGCGTCTGGCACTGCATCCAACACTTGGAGCGTGGGTGAGTTGGCGATTTTTATATTGGTGGCCTCTGCTAGGGGAATCAATGACATGGGTTTTGTTCCCCCTTGTGGCCTCCAACTACTGAGCTCTTGACATCTCTGACTAAGTAGTTATGCTAATCGTTGAGTGGCTCATTTAGTTTCTAGAAGCTAAAGGTTGTTAGCAGACATATAATGGGATTTACCACTTTTAGAGGAGGTCGACCCTTCTAGTGGTCAACCTCTCGAATTGTAATCATTATAAATACCACCAGTAGTGGCTAGACCAGATGTTAAGAATTGTTAGAATCCATTTTGTTGTGTAACTCAGACATTTATGCAAACTTGTGTTAAGACTACGTTTTTAATTTAATGCTAGAACCATGTTGATTAAGCTTGTGATTTGATGTTGAGGAGTAGCCACGACCTGTTGGGGAGCCCACTAATGGTTTGGGTGAATAATTAGATAGATAGATTGCATCTTTCAGTTGTGTAGCTATTATATACTTCATTTCCTGTTACATGTGTTTTATCATTTTAAATACTCTGGGTTTTGTTGTTCATCATTTAATTCTTTAAATTCCCTTTTTGTAGGTTGCTTGTAGGAAATAACTATCTGTTATGCTGTGTATTTTATTTATTAGTGAATGGCTTGCAAGCTACTAACCTTGTTTGTGTGTTAAAATGTTAAATTGATTTCTGCAGGTTAAAACAAAGTAGTTAGAACAAAGAATTAGTTTAACACAGAGTACAAAGTTTCTTTTACAAGTTTTGATGGATTAATAAATGCAAGTTTTGTTAATTTAATTCTCAGTTTTAGTCATGCTTTCCTGAATCTATTTTGCTTATCAATCTTGTTGTAGTATGCTAAGATAGAAGTAGGGTTTTGATTATGTTTTTACAAGAATTTTAATTTGCAATGAGTTTTTAAAGATAGGATTAAGCCCAATTTAATTATGAAATTCCAGTTTTAGATATTGTTTTTATAAGCATTTTGGTTTGAAGTCTAAGTTTTTAATAATAGGATTAACTTGGTGATCAAAATCTGGACCAAGGGGCAAAAATTTGCTCAAAATTCAAAGTGCTCGGAATGCGATGAAAACGGTGCCATTGCGTCTGTCTCGTCTTCTTGATTCCGATGGTATATTTACTTTCTCAAACGGAGTTCGTATGGAGAAGATATCACGATTTGTTCGCCAAGACAAACATGCAAAAATTTTGATGCTGACTGTACCTATCCGTACAGTCCATACAAGACACGTGTCAAGTCCGTACAGGACACATGGCAGGATCGTACAACATACGTGGCTGATCCGTACAAGACACGTGGCGGCTCCATGGAGTGACACGTGTCAGGCATTTTTGGACTTTTGGGCGTATGTTTGACCAATTCGGAGGTGACACGTGTCACCACTGGAAGGGTGACATGTGGCACGGGTGACGTCAACGGCTGACATGGCAGGCTGACGCAGCAGGTGACTGGACCGTATGGCTATGACGTGGCCAGTTGACGTGGGCTAATCGATAGTTGACACGTGGCAAGCATTTGTTGGTTGATGTTGGCAAATCAGGTGTTGACACGTGTCTTGTACCTGGTGAATGGTGTGAGGACACGTGGCCCAATCTGGAGGTGCCACGTGTCCATCATTTTTGGTTTGTGTGTTGGTTCAAAAACTTGTGGAGCCGACCGGATTCGAACCGGTGACCTTCCCCTCATACAAAGCTTTCACCCATTTCCGCTAACCATTATACTGACCTTTGTTCCTTGTTTAATTTATCAACGCACATATATTTGAATTTGCAAAGTTGTCATATGGACGAGGGGTCGGGCCGGGGCTTAGCCCCGGCCCGTGGTTGCGTGTTTGTTATATATGACCATGTTATTAAACCACATGTTGGCGCGCACAGATATATATAACATAGTTTTATATACATATAACCGTTGTATTATATGTGGCGTGGATTTTTTTTAATGAACCAAAGTTTTTAACCATATATTTAATGTGGTGCGCGTGGTTGATAGGGTGTGGTTAATTCCGTTAGCCAATGGATATATGGTTACACCAACGACCATGGAGTCAATCCGACATGGAGCGCGCGGTTTAGATGTGGTTGTTAAACGGTTAAACAAGTTAGCCCTTTTGCCAAAAGCCCGAGGTCGTATGACCCATGTGCCTTAGTGCTAGGCGGTTGGGGGCTGGAGGCGCCCTAACCGTCCTACAGTTTGCACATTTTTTTGGAACCGTTCAGTTCCAGGTTTAAACGCGCGTTTTGGAGCGTGTTCTTGGTTCATGCACACAGAGGTGCGTTTTGCAGAGCCAGTTCCAGCAAAGCTTGAAGGAGGAAAATGGAGGAGGCCTAACTTCTTCATCGTTTGGCCGTTTGAGGTGCCGTAAAAGCCCAGATAGGGGTTTTTGGACGTGCTGGATCCATTGGTGCCATTTTCACAACCATTTGAAGACTCTTCATGCAAGTTTTTCACCATTGAAGTTCCAGGAAGCTCCAGGGAACTTGAAGCCCTCTTTGATGGAGGACATGGTTTGGTGAGCCTATATTTGTTTTCTGTGATTGAATAATCATTTTTGGCTAATTAATATGATCTGAACACATTGGGACAGGTTTCAGAGGCTTTTGAGGACTTTTACAGGTGTTTTTTCCAAAGAGAAGCGCAGAGAAGCTTATGGCCACATGTAGAAGAGGTCATGCCTGGATGAGCCATGAACCGTTTTCAGAGTTCTGTTAGTCATTTTTGGGGTTTTTATGTGTTCTGATCTCAATGGTACAGTTTTTTTTTCCATTGGAGTTGAGCAGCATCTTGTAAAAGAACTTGTGACTAATTAATCCCAGAGAGCCAAGTCCATTATGGAGGCTCAAGGAGATGTAGCCCAGAGGGGGGTGAACTCCTTTATCATGTTGTGATTGTTCTGAGTTTGATGGTTTATTTGCTGCAAGTTATGTTGCTGTATATTTATTTCAAGCACATATTTAACCATTTACAAGAACATTTCCTCACACATAAGCATTTACAAGAAGATACATGAACTTAACACATAAGTATATTTTGCATATTTATACACATGAAGCAAGGTCCTGTAAAGTTTATTTTAATGAAGTAGCGGGTGCTTGCATAGCATAACAAGTCATCCTTCTATTTTCAGATCAAGTGGTATCAGAGCATAAGTTTGTTTCGCTCATGTGTTTGCCATTGATAGCTTAATATTTAGCTATTGGTATTGTGCAAGTTTTGTGTTGAAGTTTGCAAGGATGGCAGAAGCTTCAAGCATGGGTAGTTCTCATACATTTTCATTATCTCAATTCTTTAACAAAGAAGAGATTCTAACTTTGAGAGATTTGATGAAAAATATGTGTGAAGACAACGATGTGCACATTGTTCTTGAAGAACAATTGATGGTTATGAAGCAGGAGAAAGACCAGCTTTTGCAAAGGTTGCATGAGATGGAGATTCAACTCCATGAGGCAAAGGAAACCCTTACCAAGTACATGCATGAACATGAGGTATGCAATGTTAGTTTATCTTATAATTCCTCTAAAGATGAATGTTTTGGTGGTTTTGAGAGTCACACAAGAGGAATAGGGTCCAAGTTGTTGTTAAAAATGGGCTATGAAGGTAAAGGGTTAGGTAAGCATGCAGAAGGCATTATTGCGCCTATTGTTGTTGAAGAAAGACCTAAGTATTGTGGTCTTGGATATGAACGAATTGATGGAGTAAATTCCAAAGTCGAGGAGACAAGGGAAAAAGTTCCAAGGATAAATTTCGTTTCGAGTTCACCTCCTCAAGAAGGATTTAAAGCTGAAAGTTCAAGAACTTTTGTTGAAAGTTCAATCCCTCCAACATGCAAGGCTTGTGTTCAAGATGAATGCGAATGTGTGAAACGAAAGAATTGTGACAGTGATGAGGCCAAGAACATTGTTGATGATCTTCAAAGGAGAGCTTGTAACTCTTCAGATTCACCTTCTCAAAGAGGCGATAAAGGTGAATGTTCAAGGTATAATTCTGCTTATCATTCGGTTGCATTTGATTATGTTAAGCATGATAAATTTGGAAGAAAGAATCCTTGTACATATTGTGGTTTGTATAACCATCATGTTTCAAAGTGTTGGAAAAGATTAACCGCTTTCAAGAAACTTTCTAAGCAAAGGCAGCGTGAAAGGAGGATGCAAAAGGTTTGCACTCATTGTCAGAAGCGGGGTCATCTTATTGACCAATGTTGGGCGTTACATCCAACCACTCATCCACAGCACAAGAAGCAGTTGGATAAAGATATTGGCGAGAATGGAAGAGGAGATTCCATCATCGATGTGAGTCCAGATGATTCACAAGAGGACGATGTTCAACAGAAAAAGTCACCGTTGAGTTGGTTTGGTAAGAAATGGTTGGATTTCTTGAGCAAGTAAAGCTTGTGTTTGTCTGTTGTAAATGCACTTTCCAGTGTTATGTGTGCATTTATGGAAAGCATGATAATTTGCAGCCATTTATATTTTTCGTATTCAACTCTTAAGTACCCATATGTTTTGGGGTTGTACTTATGTTTGTACTGGAAGGAGAGTTGAAGATTCCTATACATGCATTTGTTTTTATGTATGTGTAAGCAGTGAACTTGGTGATGGTTCATCATGAGTGATTGATGATTGTTACATCATGTTTGTCGACTTGTCAGTTTGAGAAGGTTGATGTTTCAATAAGTCTCGACTGGTGTTGATGATTTTTCTAACGACTATGTTGTGTCGATCGTGTTGTTCGACTTGTGTTTAGTCGATGGTGTTTATCGATTTGAAAGTTGATTTTGAAAACTCCATGTGCTTTGATAAAGTACGGGATGCGACAGTTTGTTTGAAGAACAAAAGATTTTGTTGGCATCATTTTCAATCTTGTATGATTTGTTTTCAAGATTGATGGTTTTTCTTGGCTTGTGACAAGATGTCGCAGGAAGGTTTTTGCAGCCATTGGAGAGCTGATTTTTTTGACGCCAAAGAGTTCGAAAGAGGGACTTGATTCTCAGTGGGAAGGTTGGTAGTCTTCTAGGCACAGAGAGAGCAGTGGGTCAGCAGCAGCCAGAGAGCAGTGGTTGAGGGACATAGCCAGTTGCAGTGGAAGGCATGTCAAAGTATTCATGTGATTGTCAAAAAGATTTTGATATAACTTGAAAGTAGATAGATAAGATTTTGTGGGTCCAAAATCCTTTCAGTGGGAAGGTGTGATCAAAATCTGGACCAGGGGGCAAAAATTTGCTCAAAATTCAAAGTGTTCGGAATGCGATGAAAATGGTTCCATTGCGTCCGTCTCGTCTTCCTGATTTTGGTGGTATATTTACTTTCTCAAACGGAGTCCGTATGGAGAAGATATCACGATCTGTTCACCAAGGCAAACAGACAAAATTTTTGATGTTGACTGTACTTGTCCGTACAGTCTGTACAGGACACGTGTCAAGTCCGTACAATCCATACATGACACGTGGCAGGACCGTACAACATACGTGGCTGGTCCGTACAGGACACGTGGCGGCTCCAGGGAGTGACACGTGTCAGGCATGTTTGGACTTTTGGGTGTACGATTGACCAATTCGGAGGTGACACGTGTCACCACTGGAAGGGTGACACATGGCACGGGTGACGTCAACAGATGATGTGGTAGGATGATGCAGCAGATGACTGGACTGTACAGTGATGACATGGCCAGTTGATGTGGGATAATCGGTAGTTGACACGTGGCAAGCATTTGTTGGTTGATGTTGGCGAATCAGGTGTTGACACATGTCTTGTACCTGGCGAATGGTGTGAGGACACATGGCCCAATCTGGAGGCGCCACGTGTCCCTCATTTTTGGTTTGTGTGTTGGTTCAAAAACTTGTGGAGCCGACCGAATTCGAACCGACGACCTTCCCCTCATACAAAGCTTTCGCCCATTTCCGCTAACCATTATACCGACCTTTGTTCCTTGTTTAATTTATCAACACACATATATTTGAATTTGCAAAGTTGTCATATGGACAGGGGGTCGGGCCGGGGCTTAGCCCCGGCCTATGGTTGCATGTTTGTTATATATGACCATGGTATTAAACCACATGTTGGCGCACGCGGATATATATAACATAGTTTTATATACATATAACCATTGTATTATATGTGGCGCGGATTTTTTTTAATGAACCAAAGTTTTTAACCATATATTAAATGTGGTGCGCATGGTTGATAGGGCGTGGTTAAGTCTGTTAGCCAATGGATATATGGTTACACCAACGACCAGGGAGTCAATCCGACATGGAGCACGCGGTTTAGATGTGGTTGTTAAACGGTTAAACAAGTTAGCCCTTTTGCCAAAAGCCCGAGGTCGTATGACCCATGTGCCTTAGTGCTAGGCGGTTGGGGGCTGGAGGCACCCTAACCGTCCTACAGTTTGCACGGTTTTTCGGAACCATTCGGTACCAGGTTTAAACGCACGTTTTGGAGCGTGTTCTTGGTTCATGCACACAAAGGTGCGTTTTGTAGAGCCAGTTCCAGCAAAGCTTGAAGGAGGAAAATGGAGGAGGCCTAACTTCTTCATCGTTTGGCTGTTTGAGGTGCCGTAAAATCCAAGCTAGGGATTTTTGGACATGCTGGATCCATTGGTACCATTTTCATAGCCATTTGAAGACTCTTCATGCAAGTTTTTCACCATTGAAGTTCCAGGAAGCTCCAGGGAACTTGAAGCCCTCTTTGATGGAGGACATGGTTTGGTGAGCCTACATTTGTTTTCTGTGATTGAATAATAATTTTTGGCTAATTAATATGCTCTGAACACATTGGGACAAGTTTCAGAGGCTGTTGAGGACTTTTACAGGTGTTTTTGCCAAAGAGAATCTCAGAGAAGCTTATGGCCACATGTAGAAGAGGTCATGCCCGGATGAGCCATGAACCGTTTTCAGAGTTCTATTAGTCATTTTTGGGGTTTTTATGTATTCTGATCTCAATGGTACAGTTTGTTTTTCCATTGGAGTTGAGAAGTAGCTTGTAAAAGAACTTTTGAATAATTAATCCCAGAGAGCCAAGTCCATTATGGAGGCTCAAGGAGATGTAGCCCGGAGGGGGGTGAACTCCTTTATCATGTTGTGATTGTTCCGAGTTTGATGGTTTATTTGCTGCAAGTTATGTTGTTGTATATTTATTTCAAGCACATATTTAACCATTTACAAGAACATTTCCTCACACATAAGCATTTACAAGAAGATACATGAACTTAACACATAAGTATATTTTGCATATTTATACACATGAAGCAAGGTCCTGTAAAGTTTATTTTAATGAAGTAGCGGGTGCTTGCATAGCATAACAAGTCAGCCTTCTATTTTTAGATCACTTGGTTTAATTTATGAAATTTCCATTCTAGATTTGAATTGTAATTTTATTTAGAAGTTTGAGTTTGAATTAAGCTTTTAGTTACGAGTTTCTAATCATGTGAATTTGCTTAAGTTAGCATAAGAGTGCATTTGAATTAGTATAAGATTGTTTTTCTTATCATTGATGATTGATATATGAATTGAGAGATCACATGGATTTTCAGGATAGTTGATATTTCTTCTATGATGGCTAAGCTCTCGTTAGATTGCTTGATTCATACTTTTCATTTCTCCATAGAAGTTAATATTGAATTTATCCCTCTTGAGCTATCACTAATCGTTAGATTCCATCGTGATGTCATTAGGCACTGAAGACATAATCATCATCTTTGAAGTTTCTTGTTATTGTAGATTAAGAATAGTTTTTGATTAATCTTTGATTATTTTCTTGATGTTTTTGATTAAGTAGGTTAAGATTTCTCGTTGCAGATTATAAGTGATTATGAGTTTTATATTAAGAATAGAGTTTACTTGCTGAATAGTTTTGATAGGTTTACTTACTAAACAAGTTTTACTAGGATTAGTTGCTTGATTGCTTACTTGCTTACTTGTTGATGCTCATTAGATTGAATAGATTGAATAGATTAACTTGTTGTTGTTGCTCATTAACTTGAATCGATTGAATAGATTAATTGTTGTTGTTCATTAGATTAAATAGGTTAACTTGTTCAAAGTAGGGTTTTGGATATGCTTCTTTAGGAATACTCCATCGATCCATTGTTTAAAAGTTGCTTAGGGTAAATAGTTCAAGTTATTTAATAGGTTTTGCTCATTGATAGTCTTTGCTTAAGTAGATTAACGCTTAGATAGACCATATCCTTATTTAGATTATACTTCCTCTAGATTTTCTGCCTTGGCACATATAGTGCTACAACTCTAAGTTTACTTAACCCCGGGTTGACAATTTAATTGAGGGATTTAGTGCATATAGAAAACCCATCATTTTTTGCGTTGTTGTCGGGGAGTTGTTTTAAGGTAGGAAATAATTAGGAGATAGATCATTTATGAACCTTAGCATTAGTTTGGTGGAGGGGGAACTTTAAGATGAGAGGTAAGAACCTGCACATCTGTTATAACAGGTTCCCCCAAACCTAATGGTAGTTTTTATTTTTGTTTTCTTTCATGAACAAACCTAGGGACCTATTGAGCACTCAACACACCCTAAAAAAGTCAATTGTCAAGTTTATTTTTTTGGGTACCACTTGATCTTTTGCTCTGTCTAAATTCGACTTCGATATGAAAATGTTGCCTTTGCTTATCATTTTGTTTCTCATTTAAAGTCTCTTAATGTTTGCTTGAACATGTGAAAACCCATAACTTGAAAGACTAATAGTTAATTAAAGGATCAACAGTAAAAAATTTCCCCCCACGCGCTCAAAGATTCAGTGTTGGAAATAATTAAAGATGAAAGAAAATCGCCTCAGAAAATCAAAGTCGTCGAGCGTCGATCTTCATCGGCATCAGAAAAAGGAAGCTCTATTCTACAGAGAGAATTACACAAGGAAGCCACCGATAGTTGATATCGTTCGACATCGACGAAAGGAAAAGGGAGTAAACATTAATAAAGGAAGAAACATAATCGTCAATAGCCCATCCCCGAAGCTTTTCGACATCGATGATTTTTGAGAAAGCAGGTACGTAAAAAAGCGTGATAGGTTTATTCCCCAATCGCTGATACCTGATACTTTTCGGCATCGGCAAGCCCAGGCTTATTTTTCAAACACACAACTTATGAAAAAGACTGACTCCGATTGATAGGCACGATCATACCGCCTGTCCTCATCTTCCATGTATCCTTGCCAGATTGGATAGCCTTATGATTTAGTTTTTATCTCAAGCCATTTGTGTCGCGTCAAACTCATGCGACGAAATCGATCGACGTCAGAGGTTTTTTCACAAACAAACATCAACGAAAACTCCCGTAGCACCTTGCCGATTCCTGAATTCCCCACTAGGAAAGTGACACGATGGGATGTTTTAACGCTAGATATGTTTAGATTCGACACATTTAAAGGGCTATTTAATTCCAAAATCTTGCATTAGTTTCTAATTTGTGCGCGAATCAAAAGGACCATTTGAACCTACCGATACAACACAACACCCTCCACGCCTCTGTCGTCAACTCGCGATGAATTAAATTGTAGAGATTCAACAGTAGATTCCTTTGAATTTCACTCATCACCCGGATTAATTGGTTGATACGACTGGTAAGATCTTTCCCATCAAATTGTTTTGATCCATTGCAAACAATATTATTATGCGAGAAAATAAGTCCAGGTTAGACAGAGGAGCGAGACGAGCAATTCAGAATAAGCCTCCAAGATCCCGTGAGTATTAAACAACAAAGTTTAACAAGCGTTACAGGGATGTACTAGTCTGGATTTTGCTGTGTTTTCAACTCACATATACATTATGATCCAATATTTCTTTGTATGTCGGCCCTAAAGGATTGTTTCATTTGAAGTAATAATGCCTTCAAGAAAACTAACCACTAGGAAATCTCCAAGAGCGCCAAAGCTAAAGGAACTAGATGTGGGAGAAATTTCTTCCCTAGCGGTTGGAAAACAATTGGAATTTGCTCCAAATCCTGTGCCCGTTATCAGGACATCCACCAAGAAGGTTTTCATTTAGCCTCTAGCCTTCGGAGACACAGAGGCAAGCGTAGGGACCAAGACAATACTACCACACTGGGGATAACTTTTCCAAAAGATCAAGAAGGAAAAATCCCCCAAATATACCCCGTACAACGACCGCGATATGAGAAAACTTGATGATGAAGTCATTTCGAATGTCCGAAGGTCATATATGCACATGATGGCGAGAAAAAATCCAGTATTCCCTTGCATAGAACTCTTGAAGTGGATTATCAATCACACTGACACACAAATATGTTTGATTAATGACAACAATGACGGGTGTGTCAGGGTTTTCCTTCCAGTGGAGGTGCAAAATTACTACAAGATCAAAGAGTCGGAGGAGTGGCTAAACACCGATTTTGTTATAATCTTCTATGAGAAACAAAACACCAACAAGGTGATGGATTTGTGGTGGAGAGAGGATACAACTTTCACCAATCGTACCTCCGTCTAGCACCCGACGACCAACTTAAGGGAGTTGTACATCTATCTAATGGCTCTCATCTGCCGGTTGTATGGGGAGAAAGATTGTTCCAAGTTTGCAAGGGCATTGATGCCCCTATCTTACAGGGTAGCCATTTCTGGGAGAGATTTTAACTGGGGTGCCATCATTTCCAAGCAGTTGAGGATTTGCATTCAGCAGGCCCAAATGCCGAAAGAGGGAGAAACCCCATCCTTCTACATGGATTCTTTTTTATTGGATGTCATCTATGCCATAAATGACTTTGTCGGAATGAACCTAAGCTGGCATGACTCAGAACTCCTGGTCCATGTATATTTCAACATCTTGTGGGAGAACAGGTACAAGAAATCCTACTCTCTCATCTGCGATGAATTTATCGCACGTATTCATTTTTTATTTTTCAAGAAAGAGTGCCCAAGACCGTCAGATGTGGCCAAACATATTATATCAAATGTTGGCCATTGGTACCTGGATGAGCATGATACCTACATCAGGGTTTTTGGAGCCACCAAAGCACCACACCTGTTACATGTGTATGTCCCTGATCGACTAGTATTAGGGGAAATCTGTTATCAGACCATCCTGCAAGTTTACAATGCTACTCTGGTAAAATTTAAGAAGCGAGAATTCATAACTTATGGATTTCATATAGGTTTCTACATGGTAAAAGACACCGCTCAAGCCAAGAAAGAAGGGTTAATCCAATTGGATTTTTGATTCCAGACTGGCCATTTTTGCAAGCACAACCCAAAGGGTCTAGTCCTGAAGCACACATCACAAGTATCGTCCTGCTGGTCATACACCCATGACAGGTTTGAAGATGAGATCTTCACTAAAAATTCTCAAGACTGGGATGAGGTGATGGAGAGGATGGATGACCCTAAGGAAACCAAGTTCAAGGCCATGAGTTGGGATGAGCAAGAGACAACCCTAGAACAATCGGCTCAAGAGGCCCTCAGGGCCAGAGAAGAAAGGATAGAATCCGAAGCACCTGAAGCCCCTTTGACAGCCCCAACGCAAGACAAAGATATCCATTTGGTACATGTTGCATGGGAAAGGGGACTACTCGTGTTGGAATGGTCACAACGGCTGGTTGATCAGCTACAAGATGACCCAAACCTATCAGAAATGACGGGATCCCCTGTCAATAACCCAGACAGAATCCAGGTGGGTACAAGAAGCCCCGAATTTATAGATGTTGATGAAATTTTTGTGTTGGATGACCTTGAATTCACAATGCCATTGGCTGAATCACCATTGGGAGTGGTGACTCAGCCAGAAACGACCCGGGTATCATTGGAAATAAGTGTGTCAAACCCCTTGAGCGATTTTATAAAGATATCTGATGATGATGAGAGCTCGGAGGTATCTCTCGAGATCCCTGTGCATATCGAGGAAGAAAAAGGACCTGAGAAGACATATTCTCTTTTCCCCGAGGTCCAAATCAAGGAGTTCCCACCGAAATAAAAGGAAGTTGAGAGTGTCTTAGACACTAAAGTGCCCGATGCACTGGAGACTCAAGAAGATAGTCTAGAAGACCCTACGCCAGGCGATGAACAACAAATAAATCTAACTTCCACAGATCTAGTAAAAAAACTAACTGTGAATACCTGCTTGGAAGATAAGAAGGGAAAACCCTTTGTCCCTCCATTCCTTTTAACATTTGACATTTTCAATAGGAACCTTCACAATTGTTTGGTCGATTAAGGAGAATCTTCCAACATTATGCCACTCTCTATTTGCAAGAAATTAAATGTTGTTCCTCTCAAAAGAAATAAACATGTAATTCAACTAGATAGAAGTTAGAACCTAGGTCAAAGTCATGGGGGAACTCAAATATGTAATGATCAGAATAGCGACACATCCTAAGTTTGTGCAAGTGATTGATATTATCGTAGTAGATATCCCAGAATCTTATGGATTGTTATTGAGCTAAGATTGGTTTGAGAAGTTAAATAGGTACTTCCGTACAGACTGGGCACACCTTTGGCTAATGCTGAAGGGATACAAGAATATGATTAGAATTGATAAGGAAAGGTATCTGAAACCTATTTTTACTGATTTAGAAACCCTAAATGAACCCTCATCAACAAATTTCTTTGTGTTAGGAAATTATTCCTGTGATTCCTACTTTGGAAAATTCTCCCCTCTCTCGTCTGATGTCCATCTTACTCAAAATTTTGAAATGTTTTTTCAAGAGAAATCATCGATACCGATAGAGGAAACCCTCTTATGTCAAGAAACTGTGTTATAAATCACCAGAAAAAAGATAGGAGAGCAAGAAAGTAATAAGAAAGAAGAAAATTAATTTTCTCTCACAAATTTGGACCATATACTTTGATGGGTATAAATCACAGGAAGGATCAAGGGTAGGGTGCATCCTCATTGATCCAAGAGGTAAACGTAATTTCTTATCCTACAAACTTGAGTTCGAGTGCACAAACAACACTGCCAATTATGAAACTCTAGTACAAGGGTTAAATAAAGATATAGACTTAAACGTCAAGGAATTGAAGGTTTTTGGAGACTCAGAGATTATCGTTAGATAAGTAAGGAATACTATACATTGCAATTCCCGACACCTAAATAATTATCAACAGGAAGTGTATAGGTTAATAGATAATTTTGAAGATTTTAATATTACAACGATCCCCAAAGCAAAGAATATCCTTGCTGATTCCCTAGCCACAACTGCTTCAAGGCTGTTACCTTTAGAAGATTATGAAGCCTCCCGATTCACTGTGGAGCTACTCTACAAACCATCGATGCCTAACAACATTTCTAATTGGAAAGTCTTTGAAGGGGATGAATAAATCATAAACTTTATAACTAACCAAGATAATTTTAAGGACTTAGCTATTGACAATGAAGTATTCCAGGAAAAATCAATGGAAACTGATCCTTGGATAGGTTAACCAACTGACAAATCGAAGTCTCACACAATCCCGAAGGGGATATCTAACTTAGAAAATTTGTTTGACCTGAAAGAACGGTTTAAGGGGCCCAAAAATGTGAAGAATGGTAGTTCATGTCCCATGCATGAAACTATAAATCTCAGAACCCAAAAAAACCCCAAAAATATAAACCTCGATAAGACTATATCTAAGGAGGAAAGGAAGGCTCATCTCAAACTGTTTAGACAATATCAAGATGTCTTTGCATGGCCTTACCAAGATCTGAAAACTTATGATACCCGTATCATTCAACACATTATCCCGTTAAAAAATGAAGTAAAACCTTACCAAAAGAAGCTCCAAAAGTATCACCCATCCCTGGGACCTCTCATGTGTTAGGAGTTGAAGAAACTTCTAGATGCCAAAATCATTTTCCAGGTTAGGCATTCTGCGTGGGTGGAAAATTTGGTTCCTGTGAGGAAAAAGTCTGGAGAAATCCGCTTATGCGTAGATTTTAGGAACCTCAAAAAAGCTTCAGAAAAGGACAACTACCCAGTCCCACCAATGGAGAAACTCTTGTAGACCATGTCTGGCTCTAATATTTTTTCTCTGCTGGATGGTTTCTCAGGTTACAACCAAATTCTAGTTTCAGAGGAAGACCGTTTGAAAACTACCTTCCAAACCAAGTGGGGAACCTTCACTTACAAATGCATGCCCTTCGGGTTAATCAACGTGGGGGTGACTTTCCAAAGGGCCATAGACGTAGCATTTTGAGGAATGATCAACAGGTGTGTGGTAGTGTATCTGGATGACATAACTGTGTATTCAAATAACAGAGAGGAACACATCCAACACTTAACCTAGATTTTCGAAAGGTGTAGAAAATACGATATATCTTTAAACCCTAATAAAACTATATTTGGTGTGGAGGAAGGAAATCTATTAGGTCATATTATACCCCAATATGGCATTCACATAGACCCTGAGCGAATCGAAGCTATAACTAAAATCTCGTTACCTCACAAAAAAAAATACAATGCAATCCTTCTTCGGGAAAATCAATTTTGTAAGAAAATTCACACCTGATTTCGCCGAGAATGTTAGACCACTAAAAAAGATGATCCACAAAGATGATGAATTTAAGTGGGACGATGAAAAAAATGATGCTTTTAGAAATATTAAAACTTCTATATCTCAAGCCCCCATGTTACGAAGTCCCAATTTTAATAGAGATTTCTTCCTCCATACTTTCACCTCCGACCAATCGTTAGCTGCAGTATTGACTTAGAAGGATGATGAGAACAAAGAGGCTCTGGTGTTGTTCATGATCACTAACCTCCAAGGAGCCAAACTTAATTACCCTTCTATTGATAAACATGCCTATGCAGTATATAAGGCAGTGAAACACTTCATATCTTACATCCTCAAGAACCACACCAAAGTAATTGTGCCTCACCCTGCAGTCTGATCCTTGTTCACTCAACAAGATATGGGGGAAAGAAGAGGGAACTGGATGGAATTGGTCCAAGAATTTGATCTAGATATAAAACCTACCAAACTAGTTAAAGGGAAAGGGTTATGAAAACTTGCGGCTTGTTATCGCACAATTTGTAGCTAGGAAGAAAGGCTATAAAGTAGAAGGCCAAATTGGCATAACAGGAACCTATCCCACCCAATGTCACCATGATGGGGAGGTTCTTTCTCTTTAGGGAGGTGAGGCCCAGGGGAGACGTCCCTGGTGACCTAGGGTTTTGAAGAGGCTAAAGGATAATCAGATAATGACAAGTTTCCCCCTTCACAGATCACCACCAAAACAGATAGTCTGACTTATAGCCAACAAAGATAACCAAGTAGAATCCCTGCCCGATAACAAAGAAACAATAAACTGATATATGCAGGCTTTGGTTAATACTTCATATATATCAAAGGCTATCTGATATTCAATGTAAGCAATTTGAAAGTAAATGTTGACGAAGTCAATGTTTATCAATAGCAATAAAAATCATATCACTTCATCAATAATTATTAGAATGATGTGGCATTCAATGTAATAAAACAACTCTTTACTCAATTTATGCATAAAACCACATTCAATAGCTCACAAGATGAAACGTTACTGCAATAAAGATGAAATATCCAATAATGACATCAACAACTTAGGGTTAGTAGGGTTAGCTAGAGTTAGGGTTAGTGTAGTTAGGGTTTCAATTCAAAAACTTTGAGAGTGTTTAGATCAAGTTCTACTTCAACGCTGGAGGACTTAGATAAGTGCCTTAGGGTTTAATGAAGTCATAAGTGAAGGACAAATAGGTTGAAGGAGGCAAGATTTCAAGGACTAGAGGGAAAAAGTTTTTAAGTGTTGCTAAAGCAGGGCCTCAAAATCAGAACCCTAGGGGAGAGAGGCTCACTCCGGTGTTGCTAAAGCAAGGCCTCGTGCTCTCTCCTCCTTCCCGACAAACGACTAGATTAGATGAAGCACAAAATCAAGACAATGAGGCTTAATGAGGGAGAGTGTTGCTACAACAAGGATCTTTCATTAAACCCTAAAATAAAAATGGCCCTAAGTGTAGATAACCTAGGCCTGGAACATATTCTTCCTCTTGGGTTCTAAATGGTACGGCTAGCACAGGGGAAAGAGAGACAAGGGGTGTAGCTACAACTAGGCTCTCTTTCTCTCCTTCAATGGCTGAAAGTTTCTCTATCAGGGGACATGAGACAAGGACCTACTTGTGTGCTTGTCACCTTGGGTTTTGATTCAACAAAATAAATAAACATATGCAAGAAATTAGAATACAACCATTCATTCAAGAATTATTGCAGAGAAATCCTTACAATTCATCAAGAAATAACCATGCAAACCCTAGTTGTAACACCTTCCTTCAAGAGAAACACCATAAAATGCCAAAATTTGTCTTCCTTCAACAAGTGCGCCTCACTAGATCAACCAAAACCCTAGAATAGGGTGAAAATTTCAGACCTCACCAAGTGGTGAGTGAAAGATGATGATAAAATGAGGATCAAAATCCTTAATTTATATTGTATCAATGACCTAATTTTACTTTTTAGGTCAGAAAAAGGTCGACAAGGCCATAATGTCAAAATCATATTGTTTTTACATTAAATTCTCAGTAAAATCCCTAACTAAGAAGAAAAGAGAGTAAAATCCCCTTCAAGGGAGGTGCTAGCCCTTTCTAGGGAAATGAGACATCCAGGAGAAAAACATTATCCCCCCAGGGGCCTCTCCAACATGCCACATGTGCCACTATTTCCCAATCTGCGTCCAAAAGCGTCCATGAAGTTGGATGATGTCATAGTGAAGATGGGGACGTCCTAAGCCTTCTGAGGCTAGCGTTCCACTGAAAAGGAGTCATTCCCCCTAGGTCTAGTCCTGTCGGAGTGTCTCTGGTGGAACGTCCTCTTCCTCTCAGGTAAAAAACCCCTAATCAAGCTCTGTCCAGTCTCTGCCCCCTGATGGGGTCTCAACATCCATCTACTGGGCTCTTCAGCCCCATGGAGGTCCGAAATGGTCATCTCTCCATGTGTACCGGTCCAAATGGTACCTATCCGTCGGGCATGGTCCTGCACATCAAAAGATACGCCCTCCATGGGATCATCAGTCACAGAGATCATAGCAATGTCAATCACATCTCATCATCAATATTTTTAAACATGTGCATAAAATCCCTAATACATCAGTTAACAGCTCAAAGATGTTACACAAGCCTGCAATACAATTCTGGAGAAAAGGATAAGATGTCCTATTGGGCTAGTGTCCATAGAAGAAGGAAAGTTCTGGGGAGAAACCTCATCCAAGCCATGTAAGTGGGTGATGTGGTCAGGGGATGTCCAAACATGTGGGTGCAATGAGGGCTAAGGATGCATAAGTGTTACCTGTGGGTACCTTTGTAGAAGGCGAGTTGTACTTGTCATGGATGCGTTTTTTCCAAGCCCATTCTTTCCTTTATTCTTTTTATTCTTGTTTTATTATTATTTTTTTATTTTTATTTTTTTGTTCAAGAACTAACCAGGGGACACTGCCTTGGCACGGTGACTAGAGCTGACAACGTTACCCACAAGTACTTTCACAGAAATGAGAAGGCTGGCTCATGATGAGACCCCCTTTCCATTGGCCATGCAACTAAAGGTCACTACCCTGGCGTGGTAACCAGATGGTGGCAATGCCATACTTTTAGGTACCCATGGACCTAATAGGCTGGCTCGTGATGAGACCCCCTATCCTCTGACTAGGTATTTTTTTGTTATTTTTTGGGTCCCTCTTGTTTCTTGCTGAGAGGCTTTTTACTGCCTTCTCGGGGATCCCCGGGCGAAGCATCTTGAGGTTTTATTTATAGGATTTTGTCTTTTACCAGTTGCTTTTACCTTCTGGGCTTTTAGCCCCTTCTTCCCACGAGATAAGGTGAAATCCTGCAAATAGGTCAACCCAATGCCCGGACAAGGGGAATGGGATAAATGAGTGGGAGATAAGATGAAACAATGGTTCCATGATGGGAGCGGACGATGGCTTTTCAGAAATTCTCCCAGTGGAAAACCAAGACCTATGGGCAAAGGCTTGCTAGGACACCCTGTCAATTTCCCCAAGCATGGTCAAGTGGGATAATGTAAGATCCAAGTAGTTGTTAGAGATAAAAGGAATCATATGCATATATTTAAAGGTTTCAATGATCAAAAGCGACACATACTATGATACCTAGACCAATTACCTCATGGAGCAAGAACCGCTTCTGATATAGGATCAAACCAATGGTGATGGATGTTGCTACTACTGACAAGAAAAAAGATGATGAATGAAGAAAAGACGGGCCCTGCAAGGCCATGCTCAGGTCAATCCTGCTCTCGGTACTCCATGTCTAGGACCTGTGGGCCTCGAGACATGATCTCCTAGTTATCCATAAAAAGTGGGGATAACATGGCTGAAGCCCAGGACCAAGTAAATGAAGACTCCAGATGGGATAATGAAATGAAATTATGGTGTGGTGAAGCTTCATACATTTCCTCAAGGCCAGAGTCTTGGTATGAGAATTTGACTTATCTCTTGCACCATGGGACTTGCCCATAAAATCTCAATCCTAGGGAAATGAGAGCTCTCAGGTTAAAATCCACACAATATCGCCTCATAAATTTGGTACTCTTCTGGGTTAATTATGACAGGGTACTCTTAAGATGTCTTGAACGTGAAGATGCAGACAAAGTTCTGAAGGAACTCCATGATGGCCCTACCAGTGGATATTTTGTAGGAAACAACACCGCTCATAAGATATTGAGAGATGGTTATTATTGAACCACTTTGTTTCAGGATGCTCACACTTACACTAGTAACTGTAAGACTTGTCAAATAAGCACTGGGAGAGAGAAGAGACCGACAATTCCACTCCAACCTGTGATTGTTTCTAAGCCTTTTCAACAATGGGGGTTAGATATCATAGGATAAATTACACCAAGTTATTCAAAACAACATAAGTATATACTTACGACCACCGATTATTTCATGAAATGGGTAGAGGCCATCCCTCTGACCCATGTAAACAAGAAGGTGGTAATCCAATTCATAGAACAACAATCGATCACAAGGTTTGGTGTCCCTTTTGTCCTAGTTTTTGATAATGCATCTTACTTTTCTTCCACCTTATTAACAAATTTTGCACTAGACAAAGGAATCATAATTAGATACTCTGCAAATTACTATCCATAGGGAAACAGAGTGGCAGAATCAACTAATAAGAACCTAGTGAGGATATTGAATAAAATGGTTACGGATAACCAAAGGAATTGGCATAATTTACTCCACAATGCTTTATGGGACAATAGAGTCACACCCAAGGAAGATATAGGAAATTCCCCATACTTTCTAGTGTACAGAAAGGAAGCCATTCTCTCGAACGATATTTATCTTCCATCTCTTCAACTAGCCCGAGATTTCGGAGGACAACCTTCGTCATTCATACAACGAAGAATTGACACTCTTCTCATGCTAGAAGAAGAAAGGGAAAAAGATAATTCAAAATTCATGTCCCACCAACAGATAGTGAAAAGATGGTTTGATAAGCATAAGGCTAAAGAGAAGAATTTTGAAGTAGGAGACTGAGTCTTGAAATGGGATGGAGCAAATGAGCCTAAAGGAAAACATTCTAAGTTTCAGAATCTGTGGCTCAAACCTTTTCAGGTGGCCGAGAAGATTGGGGCAGGAACTTATCGGTTACAAAATCTGAGGGGCGAACCTGATGCCCTCCCAATAAATGACCAACCCCTAAAACAATATTTTCATTAACAAAAAAAATAAAATAATAATAATAAATAAATAAATGAATATTTCTTTTTTGTGTGCATATTTCATAAGTTTTTTTCAGCTAGCTCGATCGTGATTTTGCCTTTGTTTTCTTTTGTTGTTTTGATTTTTCGCGTTTTTGAAGATTGTGTTTAGCAATACAATGGTTGACCTCAAATCATGTGACATAGCAAAATCCGTTCCTAACTCATCGCTCATATACAACCCAAGGAGGGTTGGGGAACCTACGGTTTCTTTGAAGAGTCCTCTATCTAACTTGCGCAGATGAACAACTTTGGTGAAATGTAGACATGCCTGACCGGTGGTCTGGTGAAACCTTAAGGGAAAGTTGGAAAGATGAAAAGGACTACATGAACCCCGAAGATAAATATAGCAAAGGATTCACCTTAACCATCTCACTTTTCAAATTAAACAGACGTCATCCTCTCTCACTCGCTCAGAGAATTTTGCCGAAATAAAAGTTAACTATACCAAAATGAGTGAATAGTGGGAGAGGGTATGTAGATATCATTGTCGAGCTATGAACGCTCGCTAGAAGCGTAGCAAGGTCTGTGATGTCGGGGTGACTCCATTGGGGCTATGGACGCTCACTGGTAGTGGAGCAACACCGTAGAAAGTGATTAAAGGTAACTAAAGGCTTCATGCCAGTGAATACTTTACTAGATTTTTTTCAAAAAGGGCATGAGTCAGGGTTATAGGAAACAAAGGAGGAATAAAGGTGGAAAACCCCACAGGCAAACCCAAAAGCATCAACCGGAGAATTTCAAATGCAAGAGTAAAAGAAGCACTAATTTAAAACTACTTAAGTTCTCCACCAGCTTTCGTATCAACCGAGCCTGAAGGAGGAACACAGATTATTCTTTCACCCAGTAAATCGCCATTTGTTGAGCACTCAACACACCCTAAAAAAGTCTTTGTCAAATTTATTTTTTTGGGTGCCACTTGATATTTTTCTCTGTCTAAATTCGACTTTAGTATGAAAATGTTTCCTTTTCTTATCATTTTGTTTCTCATTTGAAGTCTCTCAACATTTTCTTGAACATGTAAAAACCCATAACTTGAAAGACTAATAGTTAATTAAAGAATCAACAGTCAAAACTTTTCCCCCGATGCGCTTTAATATTAGACGTCAGAAAAAATTAAAATGAAATAAAATCACCTCAGAAAACTGAAGTCTCTGAGCATCGATCTTCATCGGCATTGGCAAAAGGAAGCTCTATTCCATGGAAAGAATTAAACAAGGAAGCCGTCGATAGCTGATCTCGTTCGGCATCGGTGAAAGAAAAAGGGAGTAAACGTTAATAAAGGAAGAAATAGAATCGTCAATAGTTGATCTCGAAGATTTTCGACATCGGTGAGTTTTGAGAAAGAAGGTCTATAAAAAAGTGTGATAGGTTTATTCCCCGATCGTCAATCCCCAATACTTTTTAGAATCGGCAAGCCTAGGCTTAGTTTTCAAACGCACAGCTTATGAAAAAGCCCGACTCCGATTGATAGGCACGATCATACTGCCTGTCCTCATCTGCCATGTATCCTTGCCAGATTGGATAGCCTTATGATTTAGTTTTTATCTCGAGCCAGTTGTGTCGCATCAAACCCGTGCGATGAAATCGATCGACGTCGGAGGTTTTTTCGCAAACAAACATCTACAAAAAATCCCATAGCACCTTACAGATTCCTGACTTCCCCACTAGGAAAGAGATATGATGGGACATTTTAATGCCACATACCTTTAAATTCGATGCATTTAAAGGGCTAATTAATTCCAAAATCTCACATTAGTTGCTAATTCGTGCATGAATCAAAACGACTGTTTGAACCTACCTATACAACATAGCACCCTATGTGCCTCCACTGTCAATCCACGATGAATTAAATTGTAGATATTCAGTGGTAGATTCATTTGAATTTCACTCATCACCCAGATTAATTGGTTGATACGACTGGTAAGGCCTTTCCTGTCAAATTATTTTGGTCCATTGCAAACAATATTATTATGCTCACAAAGAAGTTCAGGTCAGACAGAGGAGCGAGACGAGAAATTCAGAAGAAGCCTCCAAGATCCCGTGAGTATTAAACAACAAAGTTTAGCAAGCGTTACAAGTATGTACTAGTCTGGATTTTTCTATGTTTTCACCTAACATATACATTATGATCCAATATTGCTCTGTATGCTGGCCCTAAAGGATTGTTTCATTTGCAGGAACAATGCCTCCAAGAAAACAAACCACCAGGAAATATCCAAGACCACCAAAGCTAAAGGCACCATATGTGGGAGAAAGTTCTTCCCCAATGGTCACAAAACAATTGGAATTTTCTCCAAAGTCGGTGCTCATTATCAATACATCCACCAAGAAGGTTTTCATTCAACCTCCAGACTTCAGAGACACAGAGGAAAGATTAGGGACTAAGACAAATACTCCCGCATTGGGGAGAACTTTTCCAGAAGATCATGCGGGAATAATTCCCTGAATATACCCCACATAACAAGCCCGATATGAGAAAACTCAACGATGAAGTCCTACTGAATGTCCGAAGGTCATATCTGCACATGGTGGTGAGAAAAACTCTAGTATTCCCTCTCATATAACTCTTGAAGTGGCTTATCGATCACACTGACACAGAAATATGTTTGATTAATGAAAACAATGGCGAGTGTGTCGGGGTTTTCCTTCCAGTGGAGGTGAAAAATTACTACAAGCTCAGAGCATCGGAGGAGTGGCTGAACACCAATTTTTTTATAAGCTTCTATGAGAAACACGACACTAGCAAGATGATGGCTTCGTGGTGGAGAGAGGATAAAAACTTCACCAATCGTACCTCTGGCTGGTACCCAACAACCAACTTAAGGGAGATGTACATCTATCTAATGGCTCTCATTTGTCGGTTGTATGGGGAGAAATATTGTTCCAAGTTTGTAGAGGCATGGGTGCCCCTAGCTTACATGGTAGCCATTTTTGGGAGAGGTTTTAACTGGGGTGCCATCATTTCCAAGCAGTTGAGAATTTTCATTCAAGAGGCCCAAACGCTGAAAGAGGGAGAAACCCCATCCTTCTACATGGATTCTTATTTATTGGACGTCATTTGTGCCATAAATGCCTTTGTCGGAATGAACCTAAGCTGGCACGCCTTAGAATTCCCGGTTCATGTATATTTCATCATCTTCTGGGAGAACAGGTACAAGAAATCCTACTTTCTCATCTGCGATGAATTTACACGTATTCATTTTTTTTTGTTCAAGAAAGAGTGCCCAAGACTGTCGGATGCGGCTAAAAATATTATATCAAAATTTGGCCACTGGTACCTGGATGAGCATGATACCAACATCAGGGTTTTCGGATCCACTGGAGCACCACACCTATTACCAGTGTATGTCCTCGATCGACCAATAGTAGGGGAAATCTATTATCATACCATCCTGCAAGGTTATAATGCTACTCTGGTAAAAGATAAGAAGAAGACATTCGTACCTTATGGATTTCATCTAGGTTTATACATGGTAAAAGACACCGTTCAAGCCAAGAAAGAAGGGTTAAGACAATTGGAGTTGTGATTCCAGACTAGCCATTTTCGCAAGAACGACCCAAAGGTTCTGGTCCTAAAGCACGCATCACAAGTATCATCCTGTTAGCCATACACCCATGATAAGTTTGAAGATGACATCTTCACCGAAAATTCTCAATACTGTGATGATGTGATGGCAAGGATGGCTGACCCTAAGGAAACCAAGTTTAAGGCCATGAGTTTGGATGAGCAAGCGAAAACCCTGGAAAAATCAGGTCAAGAGGCCCTTAGGGCTAGAGAAGAAGGATAGCATATGAAGTAGCCGAATACCCCTTGATAGCCTTAGAACAAGACAAGGATATCCATTTGGTATATGATGTGTGGGAAAGGGGACTACTCATGTTGGAACGGGTACAGTGGGTGCTTGATTGGCTACAAGATGACCCAGACCTATTAGAAATGACAGGATCCCTTGTCGGTAACCCATACATAAGCTAGGTGGGTACAAGCGGCCCCAAATTTATAGATGTTGATGAAATTGCTGGGTTGGATGACCCTGAATTCACAAAGCCACTGGTTGTATCACCAGTAGGTGTGGCAACTCAGCCAGAAACGTTCCAGGTATCAATGGAAACAAGTGTGTCAAACCCCTTGAGTGAGTTTATAAAGATATATGATGATGATGAGAGCTCAGAGGTATCTCTCGGGATCCCTATGCATATCGAGGAAGAAAAGGGACCTGAGAATACATCTTCTCCTATCCCCGAGGTCCAAATCAAGGAGGTGCCATTGAAATAAAAGGAAGTTGAGAGTGTCTTAGACACTAAAGTTCCCGATGCATCGAAGACTCAAGCAGACAGTCTAGAAGACCAGCTGGGATCGGACAATCCAGATACCAAAGCACTGCAGCAGGAGATCAACATTTCAACAGTCAATGACCAAGTAAGTATCAAGTCTATTCCCAATGCCTCTATTTCAATCGACACTCAAAACCCCGACGAGTGCCAGACAAAAGTCGGACCTTCAGAGCATAACGAGGAAGTTCAAGAACCTGATCTTGGACAAATATACAACACTGGAAGTCTAGGAAATACACTCACATGGGGTGATCAACAGATTATCGAACCAGTGGATGAGGTAGCCAATATACATGCTATAGCGTATGATCAAAAAAGGAAGGCCATCATCCAAAGAACCACAAATAAGAGGAGCATCATGTTAGATCGTTCCATCCTCATCACTATAGAGGAAAATTTGATAAACACAGAGGATGCCAGAACATCTAAGCTTATCGGTGTGGGGATGGCGATCTCAGATGCCACCCTAGACATAGCTAAACGGGATGAAAAGGAGTTGGCTACCGCCCTAAAGGAACTAGAAAATTTGTGCCACCTGGCTAAGTACTATCAGGACACCACTCAGGCCGTGGTGTACCTGAGGAGAGAGTTCAAAGAGAATGACAACAAGTTCACAAATGAGTGGCACCTTTTGATTACGAAGATAACCGAGCTCTAGGAAGATACTCTCATGGCACTCGCGACATGCAAGGATATCGAGCAGTGGTATGAAAAGGCACAAAAAGCCGCAGAAATAATTGACTACATTGGTACAGTCCAACAGGGCCGAGATAAAGAAGAACACGACATCTGGGTGTTGATAAATTCTTGATCGCATAAAAAGATCAGCGGAGTATTGGGCTAAAATGTCTCGGGAACCACACCGGGAAATTCAAGAGCAGTGGGCCAAATGCGAGAAACATTGGGGTAAAATAAACAAGACAATGAAGGATATCGGTCTGCCTAAGTTTGGCAGGCCTGACAACTTTACCGACTTGCGCAACATAGTTGAATCACATGCCAAGAAATATTCTTGATGGGACGAAAGACTAGCAAAGGTGACCGACACAATGTCAGGATAGGTGCAACAATTTATGGAACACTCGATCAGAGATCGGGCTATGCTACAACATTTAAGTACTAGTGTAGTGAGGTATCGAGCACATGCGGTGGAAATCAAAGAAATTTACGCAACCCCGATGGAACAAAACATGTTCCCATACACTGACACCTGCGAGGAGATATTCATTAATTGGTCTTAGTATGAGAAAAGTCACCCTTTAAAAGTAATATCTTGAGATGACTGTTGGAAAACTGCTAGGAGAGAATGCCACGTGGCGAATTCAGTTTTGTTTAACTACACTTTAGCCATTATTTTTAGTTAATTTTATGTTATAAATAAGAGCATCGATTGATTAGTTAAGGGTCGATGGTTGCTGCAAGAAAATCTCTTTTTTGGTTTTGTTAAGAACTATTTCTGAGCTACCTTTAATAGAGAAGTCCTTCTGAACCTGAGACAAGATATATTTTCATCAAATATATGTCTGATTGGACGTGGAGAAGAACTATTTCCTATCTCATCTCATGAATGGATGACGTAATGAGTAAGATTTATTGAATCTATTGTTAAGTTTTACAGTTCTTTTCTTTAATGATGAAGATGAATCGTTGTGTTATTATGTGATGGATGATTAGAGTAGGTGAATTATTTTTCTTGCCATTATCTTATTGCATACATGTTTTGTTTCTGACAATTAGTATCTCAGACAATAATTGGATGCTCACATGGTTAACGTATTAGTACTAGGCCTGTGGTATAGAATTGTCGTCTGCATGCTTGAGTAGCGGGTTATCCCAAGCTCAGCCTCTTCTCCAGTATTTAGAACCTTTTCCCATTTTTGTTTCCAAGTTGGTCTATATCGACTTACAATCTTATATCGGTCCCACCTAAGAGAAAATACAAAAAGAGAAAGTTTGAACTGAAGGAGAGGCCTTCACAAGAAACTGTGAATCCCATCAATTAATTGGTTGGATCGCAAGATCTGGAGAACCATTCCACCATTAAATGTTGCAGAGTCTAATTGGGCCTCGGTGGCGGTTTTGGTTCCTACTATTGAACTAAAGGGATTTAGGATGCATCAATAGGACCCAAAGGGAAGATACATTAAAACTAAGTCAAACCTTTCGACCAATGTTCCTTCAAATATTTTTAGGGGAAGGAACACTCCACTCATAAACTCTGTAGACCGATACCGAAAATTAGGGGCTAGCTCAACCCAAAGAGCTAAAGTAGTCTCTAAAGAAACTAAAACAGGGAGCACTATAGAACAAAAAATTGAAGCATCAATAATAGTGGGATCGGAAGCAAGACCACTAGAGCCTTCCATAGAACCAACCAACAAAACCTTTGTTTTTTCACCACCATCAGGAGACCCTAATTTTGTAGATATCATAGACCCTGAACAGGTAAATACTTTGTTTGGTAGTTCAACCAATATAATTTTTTCTCAGATTGAAATAGAAAATTTGGCACCAATAATCTCAACCGGCTCGAGTAGAGTCCTAGACATCCAAGCAGTTGGAAGACCTGCCCATCAAAGGAATACCTTTCTTAGAAAATAAACTTGGGATACTTTGTTATATTCAAGGACAAAACCATTTAGGTACTCTCTTTGTGGAAACCAAACCAGTATGGATGATCAGGAGGATCACAACCATGTAAGACACAAGGAGGGAGAAGAAGCTGGAAATCAAACCGAGACCACCTTTGGGTTTCCAATTTTGGACACCACACAAAATGTCAATATGAAAATCATTCCCCTCTTGACACTACCCACCTTTTATGGTAAAAGAAGTGAAGACCTGGACACCTTCCTATTTGAGTTCGACATCTTGTGCATGAGCTACAACTACTTACAAGATGCCCAGAAACTAAAACTCTTTCCGACCACCCTCAAGGACTCTACACTAAGATGGTTCATGGGGTTGGGAGAATCCAGTTTTAGGTATTGGGAAGCCATGAAAGATACATTTCTTAAGAAATATCAAGACTACTGAAAGTCAAAGGATTCTTGTGATGATATTTTCAAAATCCAACAGTTAGAGGACGAGAATCTCGAGGATTATATGGAACAATTTGCTTATATCTCATAGAAATAAAAGTACAATGACCTTCCAGATGATGCAGTCAGGGCCCTTTTCCTTAAAGGAATTTCAGAAGAATACCTAGAGATACTTAACCTGATGGAATCATGTGACATCTCCCATAAACCATTTACCAAAATATGTGAAATGTGTAAGAATACTCGAGGAGTAGAGCTAAAATAGGGAAGAATGTTCGGGATCCTTATAGTAGAAACTTAAAACTAGTTAGTTTAGGTGGTATCACAAGAGTAGAGATAGGGAAACTTCTATATAACTTCAAAATAGATATCTTAAGAACAATAGGTTCCTAGTTGGACACACTAAATATTGAAAAGAAACAAGAGGAGGAAAATGCAACAATGAGCATATTTTTCTTAAGATGTAGGAGGAAGCATTCCTCAAGGGAATGCCCATTAGATAACATTTCAATTTGTGGCTTCTGCATAGAAGATCAATCAACTGAAAAATGTCCATCATTTCTCGGTTTGTTAGCCATCTATAGAATTGGGGATCCTAGGGAGTCCTCTTATGCACATAGGAGGCCATGGCAGCCTAGGAATCAACCTACATATCCAGATCTACAGCCTCAAGTTCCACCCTATTATCAACAACCACAATAGTGGAACTCACCAAGTTGGAAAAACTAGTCTACACAATATCACCATCCTTGGATTCAAGGATGGAGAGGAGGGAATAACCAAGGAAACCCTCAAGCTCCACCTGTCCCTATGCCCAACCATCCTTACCCTTAGTTTCCACCGAACATCCCACAACTTTTTCCAGGTTTTGTTCCACCAACTTTATCTCCTATTCCACAACAACCACAACAATACCATAATGCAATATCCCCAAGACCGACATTATTACTGACATAACTAGTTACCAATCCCAATAATAAACCCACTCAGCCTCTTCACAATGTACAGATGCAAGCCTTCCCGACATATGTTATTTATACTGTTCCATTGCAAGAGATTCAACTAAGGTCGGGAAAAGTTCTGGACAGGCAAAGACCTTTAGTATTCATCCACGAAGAAGAAGAAGAGGAAACCCCCAAACAACCCACATATGACAGTATGTGGGAAGATTTTATTATTTCTAAGGACCAAGAACCCAAGCTTCCCCAAAATGAACCTTCACAAATTACGAAGGCCCCTCCTTATCCAGAAAGATTAGTAATTGAAAAACCTACGACCTGACCTGAATTTCACATCTTGAATGTGTTAGCAATCTGTAATTTTTTTTTTCTGTCTGATATACAAATGATAGAGGTAACTGTTTCAACCTACTTTAGAGATGAAGCACTAGCCTTCTCAACTTCGAGAGGGCTCTCTCGTGTCACTTGATATTTCTTTGGAAATTGATGGCTAGATTTTGGTTTGTTTTGGGGTTTTTTAAATAAAGTTGCTGGCAAGGAAGGGGAGGAACACTCAGGGATATGGAGTCAAAATTCTGAAAGTGAATGAAAAAAATGACTAACCGGTAGAACTCTCTAGAGGATAAAGGCTAAACTAGGCGATGAGTTTG
The DNA here is from genome assembly GCA_009831015.1 of Picea engelmannii. Taxonomy (NCBI): domain Eukaryota; kingdom Viridiplantae; phylum Streptophyta; class Pinopsida; order Pinales; family Pinaceae; genus Picea; species Picea engelmannii. The sequence goes on from ML784827.1 coordinate 125,489, forward strand.
AGTTATTATTGAATTTAAATAGAGTGTAGGAAGATAAAGACAACAAATTACTGCATCAGAGCATTACTAAAATGAATTATGATTTTGTTAAGAAGAAATACACACAGTTTAAATTGCTTAAGCCAAGAGCATTGAAAGATGAATTTTGGGCCTTTAACTATCCAAATTAAATAGAAGAAAGTGTAAATGGAATAACATATCACATGAAATACATACGATGAAAGAAGACAAAGCTCATATCACCACCGTTAGAATATTTTCATAGAGACTTCAAAAGATTCTGCATATATATTCAATTCAGCTTCAGAAAATTACAATAGAGGTCAAAACAACCAAAAGGGTGCAATTGCACTTCTTCCAACATTAATTCAATCAAATGCCCCAACATTTATACAATTCTATTACAATGGATGAAGCTGAAACGTTTCAGCTTCTAAAACTAATAATAGTAATTTCAGCTGACATCTCGGTATATGAACCGATTTACAATGATTACTAAAAAGACGTTTCAAAACTAAAATGGATTTCTTTGACTGCTCAACTTCCTTTACGCTATCTGGCTTGTCCTGATCTTTTGTCGAACTCACTAGCTTGGTGACACCTGGAGGTCACTTACTGGTCCCGGGAAAACTTCATTTTGTCTTGCCCAGCCACATGATTTCCTTCCATTATGAGTCAGAAGTAATCTCATAGTCCATCATCTCCTTAATCAGAATCTCTAGGTCAATGCACATGGTGTAGGACATAATCGGCAAGCCAATCTTCACTGTTTTAAATTGATTCAAAATTTCAAAGTCTGTGGCCAAATACTCTACCAGACTTGGGCCTTTAAGACTTTCCTCCATAGCTTCAAAATTAGAATGGTCCATCCTACACTGAATGAGAAGAGAATTGTAGTCTTCTTGATTGTATAATGAACCTTTTCCATCCCAAAATGGTGGGAGGCCCTTGAAAAACAATTGTTCAAACATGTCTTTAAACTCCTGTATACTGTGCTCCATTTGCATAGCTTTGTTTTGAACCGATTTGAGAAAGTTGTTCTTGGCGATGATTCTCCTGGCCCATATGATCAAAGCAGTTTTGTCCTTTACCCCAATAGTTTGAAGATCAGCAGTGCACACATAATTAAGTAAATCAATAGCATTATGTGCCCATTCTGAAAGTTTCTTGGCTAATGTTTCATTAACAACAGTACACCAACTTCGGGCTGTGGTAGCCACGCTATCTTTTTCATTTACAAAATTTAGATAAAATTTGAACTTAGTGGCCTCTGAATCAATAACATCTTAGATCACATGTTTATCTCCTTGAAACAATGTTTTACCTTTTAACCTTGTCCTCAACTTGCTTACTCTCTCTTGCAAATATTGATTCTCCCTTTGGAGTGGATCCATCCTTTCATCTTTTGTTTTCATCTCTTGTTTCATCTTTTCCAAGGATTCCTTAAGGTTTTTTCTTTCCTCTATCTGTAGATTCACTTGGGACATGGCTTGGACCAATCCATCAGTGCTTGATCCATCTTCCGCATTAGCAGGCACAATGACAACCATATTTGATGTTGCTACTTTCCCCTGTAACCAATTCTCTTTCTCCTTTTCCTGCTGCAACACTTTATCTTTGTATTTTAGATCTTCTTGTCTGAATGTTTCTTTATCTTGCTCAAGGGCAGCCAACTTTGCTACTTGTGGATGTTTAGGTTTGACAATGGTTTGCAGAAACAAGGTTTTTACTTTTGGAGGGAATTATCTGTAAACTGTGATCATCTTCTCTTCATAGAAGGGATCTGATGCTACGGAGGAGGACTCTGATACACTGAGGGTATGTCAGAGTGATGGGCTATCTGTTTCACATAAAACCTCTGACCCTAATTTATTCAAAATGATTCTTTCTTCCTTTGAATATTGCTCGACACACCAGCTTGCGAACTCAGGGAAAGGTAAGACTACTTCTACGACATAAGGGATAATGGAGGCTTGAGACTTTCCAAGGAAAGGGATCCACTTCCCAACATTGTCTAACAAATTTGATCTGTTAAGCGATGAAGAAAACGCAAATCTGGTCCAACTTTGAGCTTGAGTTTCGAACATATGGTTTGCGCCAAATTTTCAAAGTTTGAATGCTACAAAGTATCATCAAATAATGTCGGGGGTCCTCCTTTTATATGCGCATACCGTAGTGGTTTTCCCCGGCCCACCTTCGAACGATAAATCCTTGTGCTACTTCAATCACCAATACGAGTTTTAGCCATTGATCTAGATTACTCTAAGATTTACGGTCCATCGTGTCCCAACAAATTTCAATATCGGATATTGAAGAAAGAGGTCTTAGGGAAACTGCTTTTCTCCCTGATGTATCTCTAGAGGTGCTACGCGTCCACGAACAAAAACATAGTGGCTTTTCCCATCCCACCTTTGAGAAATTATCTTTTGCGCTGCTTCATCCCTCGATATGCCTCTCAGTCATTGATCCAGGCTACTTTTAGATTGACGGTCTGTAGAATCCTTCCTTTCATGCCTCCTCTATATTTGTCCACATGCCACCATATAAGACTCTATCCTCCAAACTATCGCACCTCCATAGCAATGTGGATTTTCACTAAATCTCTGAAACTCAGAGCCTGATATGAAAATTGTTATGATGATAACATAGGGTCCAACTGGGGATGCTATCCTCCCTGTGAGGTAGAAAATAAATGAAGATCAAGTGCCTACTCATTGGGTTGTGGTCTATTAGTACGCTCTGAATCTGCTGATCTTTATTCGAAAAAAACTTAAAATCTATCTAGCATATCTTAGGGCCTTCACATCGGGCTTCAACTATGTTGCTTTATTCCAACTTTTCATGCGTGAAGAAAAATGCAAAACAATTATTTACAATGAATAGCGGGGTGATGATTTTTCAAACAATGTAATGCTTGAGGAACCTGGCATTCACAGGCCCTCCTCTAGCGAGTTCTCCATTACTTTCCTATAAAAAATAGGCGTTTCTCCCACAGTAAGCTGCGATTTTGAACGGACCTAGCCATAGGTTATCAAATTTCCCATTTTTCCCTTTATCTTCGTTTTTGGCATCCAATTTTAGCACCCAGTCTCTTGGTTCAAAATCATCCACTTTGGTATGTCTGTCAGAAGCCTCTTTGATATTGTCTTGGTGTAGCTGGGCGTTATGAAAGGCCTTTTCTATGGTTTGTTGTACGCTGATGAGCTCATCATTTCTTCTCCTACTAGCGTCTGCTTCTGCCTCTTGCTCCTGTAACAACTTCATTACCGACAATCCTAATATAGTAGGAAAAATTGCTTCAGTGCCATAGATGATTTGGAAAGGGGATGTGGCAATGGATCTCTTTGGGGATATTCTGTTAGCCCATAGTGCATGGATGAGCTTTTTGTGCCATGCCTTTTTATTCTCTTGCAACATTTTTTTGATGATTCTGACCAATCTTTTATTCAAAGACTCATCCAACCCATTCCCTTGAGGATAGTATGACATGGAATGACCAAGGGTAATGTTGTAATCACTACAAAATTTCTCCAATTTCTTAGACTTGAAAGCTGCTGCATTGTCTGTTATAATTTTGATGGGGCATCTGAATCTAGACAGAATATTATCTTCTAGGAATCGAATGATGACATCATCTGTAGCTTATCTGGAGGGGACTGCCTCAATTCACTTAGTGAAATAATCAGTTGTTGTCAGGATCCATTTGTGTTGGGTAGAGGATTGTGGATGGATCTCCCCTATGAAATCAAGGCCCCACTATCTGAAAGGAACTTCCACTTAAATGGTTTTTAAAGGTAGAGCTTGCAATTTTCCTTTTCCATAAAAAATTTGACATTCATGGCACTTTGAGACTTCTTTATAAACATCAGGAAAGATGGTAGGCCAATAAAATACATCCTTCAGAATTTTATGCACGGTTGTCTTCCAATAATTATGACCTCCACATTCACCTTTATGGAATTCTCTGATGGTTTTCTCTGCTTCTTCTTCTATTAAACAACTCAATAAAATCCCCCCTTGATCTTTCCAATACAGTAATTCATTTACTATACAAAAATTTGCTGCCTTCAATTTCAAGAATCTGGCCTTTGTCTTACTAAATTTAGGAGGAGCCTGTAAATTCTTCAACACTAAGATGATATCAGCATACCATGGAGAGTCAATAAATTTTTGGGATATTGGTGGAGTCGCCCTTTCTTCTTATGTGACTTTTGACATATCTGCTGTGAAATTTATCCCCAAAAGTTCACAATTCGTCTGTTCCATCAAGCTTGCCAGCCCTTGCCCTTTGATCAACTTCGTGGGATTTATTTCAAGATCATATTATAATAGCACCACAATCCATTTTCCCCTCTTCCATTCAGGATCAGGCTGTGTCAAGATGTCTTTTATTGAGCTACTGGGAACATAAGTAGTGGTATGTGAATGTAATATGTAAACCCTAAATTCTTTCAATGCCTTGACTAAAGCATACACTTTCTTCTCCATTATGTCATATTTCAAAGGGGCATCTCTTAATGTCTTGTTGTAGTATGCTATGAGCTTCTCAAAACCCTGGTCATATTTTTGGAGTAGCACACTTGCAACTGTGTGTTCTGAGGCGAAAGAGAATAGTATGAAGTCTTTCTCAAAATTTGGACTAGCCAGTACATGATGCTTTGTCAATGCTACTTTGATGTCTTCAAAAGATTTTCTAGACTCGGGGATCCACTTGATTTCATTTCCATTCTTTAGCATATTGGTAATATGTTTTATTATTTCAACCAAATTAGGGATGAATCTCCTTAGGAAGTTCACTTTTCCCAAGAAAGATTGTACCTCCTTTTTGCTTCTGGGTATGCCAATTTTCAAAATCCCTTCAACTCTGTTGGGGTCCACCTTTATCCCTTCTTTCGAAATGATGTGACCCAACAAATTTACTTCTTCCATGGAGAAATTCGACTTTTTAGGATTCAAAGAGATCCCAAACTTTCGTCATTTTTGAAACGCTCTTCTGAGATGTTTGAGATTTTCTTCATCTGAGGTAGAATACACAGTGATGTCATCAAGGTAGATAACAATGAATTTATCCTTTTCGTCAGCAAAAGCTATATACATATCCCTTTGAAAATTTTCCCCTGCATTCATTAGCCCAAATGACATCTTGGCATACATAAATGTTCCCCATGGTGTTGTAAATGCAGTCTTTTCTTGGTCATTAGGGTGTACCATAATATGATTATACCCATAGAAACCATCTAACATTGACATATTTTGAGAGACCACTACCTTCTGTAAAATGTGATCCATTTTAGGCAATGGATAATGGTCCTTTAGAGACACCTTATTTAGATTCCTGAAGTCTACACACAACTTAATTTCTCCATTTTTTTTCTAACTGGCACCAGGTTGGACACCCATCTGGAAAACCTCAGGGACACTATGATTTTTGCTTCAAACAATTCCTTTACTTCTTTCTCTATCAATGGTAACAACAGGGGGTTTATTCTTCTTAATTTATGTTTGAATGGCTTGTGATCTTCTTTGATGGGGATAACATCCTGGATTATATTGGTATCATAAAATTTCATCTCATCATAGCTCCAAGAAAAGACATCAGGGAATTCTTTCATTAATTTTACATACCTCACTTTGACTTCAAGACTGAGGTTCTTGAACAGCTTAACGATCTTTGGATCCTCTGGAGTTTCGATATTGCAATCTTCCACATCCCTTTCATTTACAGTAATCTTTGGGCTTCTGGCCACGTCATTATTATCAACGAGCTTCTCTAATGGTACTAGGCCTTTAGGAATGATGTTGCTTTTCAACTGTACAATATCTTTGCCAGCAATCAGATTGTCAAAATATCCTTCCTTTGTGAAAGCAATTGCATCCACCTCATCATCGCAGTATTCATCATCAATGTTTAAATTCTAAAATTCTTTCTCCATTTTTAGAAATCTTTCTATCTATTTATCGTTCTCAAATATTTTCCAGTGCTTCATATTGTCCGATACTCCTGGCCTGTACTTGACTTCAACCTTGTATATTTTTTCAAGAAAAAATGGGACTTTGAACACTACTGCTAAAATAGCTAAGGCATCAGAAACCTGATTTTTTTTTCTTGGAATTGTTGAAAGATTGCATTCTGAAAATTTTTCCAGGAGGTCTAGTACCGGGTTTCTATAAGCTCTCATTCTGGGTTGTTTTTCTTGGTATATGCCTTTGATCTAATTTATGATAATCTCAGAGTCTCCAAATACAATGATTCTTTTGGCACCTAATTATTCCAAAACTTTGAACCCTAATATTAACGCTTCATACTCGGCCATATTATTGGTGCATTCGAAAACAAGTTTGTAAAAACATAATTTTGAGTCTCCCTTGGGATGATAAATCCATACGCCAGCTCCAGCTCCTTCTCTGCACGCAGCTCCATCAAAATTCATTTTCCATATCTGATCCTCTGCATCACCTTGTTGCTTTGAAATTTCCTCCACCTACTGGCTAAGATCATTTTTGTCATCTATGATGATCTTTGTTTCCTCTTCTTCGGAGCATAAGTCGTTGAAAAAAATAGATGACCCCAATTCAGTTTCTACCGAATAGATAGGATGATTGCCCAGATGTGATTTATTGCTGACCATATATTTAAGAAGAACCTCCCTATATAATATTTTGTCTTGACCAAATACAAGAATAGTAGCATATGACATATCCATTTGGAGGGTTCCTTTTAGTTTTGCAGCCCATGACCTGGACAACAACATACCAAATTTTGGAGGGATATCAATGACCACTATGTCCATCACCATATTCTTAGCTAGGATTTGTGCCAAGAAAACCACCATGTCTTTGATCATGCCAAGGCATTTCACCTTTCTAGAATCAAAGGGGAATAGGTATTTATAAGGTCTTGTGACATCGAGACCCAAATGGTCCATGACTACTTTGGGCATCAGGTTGTGAGATACTCCAGAATCCAGCATAACATTGTGCAAAATCATGTCATGGATTTTCAAACTGACATAAAAAGGAGGGACTTCTTCATTTTCACTGTTTTCTTCTACTCTTGGCCCAAATAGGATGGCTGGGTGATCATCTTGTATGTTCAGGGTATCATAGGTTTGTCCCATCTTAAGCATATTGATGATCTGATTTCTGTACTCGCTATTCTTGATCAATTCATTAAATGGTACTGAAATCTTTATTTTAGCCATCTCACTTTCGAAATCGAAAGGGGATGAGGTTTTCTCTACCTCTTTGGTGACCATTTCTTTTCTTGTCAATAATTATTTTGAGGTTCTTCCTTTTTCTTCCTCTTTTCCATAGCATCCTTTGCAGTTGAATCTTTCACAGTAGAATCCTTTGTAGCTGAATCCTTTGCAACATAATCTCTTTTGGGCTGACTTGAAGAAGGTATGTTGTTCTAAGATTCTTTTTTGGGATTCCCCTTTGGAGGGTTTGGAGGTACCTTTTGATTTCAAAGGTTATATTTCCTTTGGAATTGCATGATAATGTTTTTCAATCTAGTCTCATAATCTTCCCTTTCTACTGATACCCTCTCTTCTTCATCTTGCAAAAAGATCTCACTTGCATCCATGAACTGGTCGTGCTCTTCTTTGGTAAAAAATACCTATGTTTATTTATCATCATAACAGATCATGTTGTCTTCAAAATATCCATCATAATCCTCATTCACATAATTATTTTGAAAAGGAGGCCTTATTTTTTGTTCCCCCTGATTTCCTTGGTTTCCCTGATTTGCCTGATTTCCCTAGTTTTCCTGTTCTGCTTGAGTTGCCTGATTCCCTTGATTTCTTGGCTCTTTGTGCCTAATCTGAGGGATAACTGGTCTTCTAGGATTTTTGGGTGGGCCATCATCATGTTCTTTGGGGTTAGGCCTATTTCCTAGAGCCATTCTTTCCATCATCCGCTCCATGTTTCTCATCATTGCTTCAAATATTTCCTCTGATGTTTGTGATGTTGAAGGATGTGCTTTATCTTGAGCTCTATTCGTGTCCCTACAAGTATTAGATTTCATCTTCCCTTAATCCATTAGGTTCACTTCAACCTCTATAGCATCGGTCATCATATCATCCAACGTGGTAGATCTTCGTTCTCTTAATAATAAAGAAAAATCACTTTCAAAAGAATCAACACATCTGAGCTGAGAAGCTCTAGGGGGAGGTTTCACCTCAGCAGGAATTGTATGGTAGACTTTCATGAATCTGGATGAAAAATCCTGCACTATTTTTTCAGGTGATCTCTTCATGTTGTTATACCGTGTCAACAATTGAAGGGGATTTTTCTTATCCCCCCATTTTGCAATGAAACTTGTCTCAAAAGATTCAAAATTTGCAATACTGGCTGGTGGAAGGGCTCTGAACCACTTCATTACTTCTCTTGCAAGACTTTGTGTAAACAACCTCATATTCACATCTTCAAAATCCACCTCTTCCAATTCTATGAAATCATTAAACAATTCTAGATTCTTCTGATTTGATATGTTACCTTCAACATCATATAATTTGATCCTTAGGTTGTAATCTTGAGGCAAATCATGTAATTGAGCAGGCGGTACGAGGGGAGAAAATATGGCTGCCATAGATGATGTGAGGGGTTAGAGTGGCTATTGGTTTTGAGTGGGGATCACTAAAGTCCTGGTAGATGTGGCTAGAATCAAATCTTGAAATATCTTTTCGTCAAATATGGTCTCACTTAAACAAGAATCAGACTTAGTTCTGAATAGGATTTGCTCAAATTTTACGTCAAACTCGATGTCTTCAATGCTAATTACTCCTTCCTTGGGTAAAGATAGATATCGGTCTGGATGCATCACTGGGGTTACTGGCGTTTCTTTTCTTTTATGCATGATATTTTTCGGGTCAGACACAGGGATTGAAGCTTCTGGTTCTGGGTTGCTCCTGGTGTGGATTTTCTTAGGAGCCAGGATTTCTATATCACATGGTGTGGTGAAACTGGTCTCTGAGTAACAGAATATCCATGGTAACAATAATCTCAGCCAATAAGGTATTTGATCCACTGTCACCCTCAGGTATCAAACTAAATCTTTAAGTCGGTTTCCCACAGAAGATTTTTCAATTTCGTCCCCGGCAACGACGCCAGAATGTTAGAACTCTATAAATTTTTTCTAGTTGATAGACAAACGATAGAGGTAACTATTTCAAACTAATTTAGAGCTGAAGCACTAGCCTTCTCAACTCAAAGAGGTCTCTCTTGTGTCACTTTATATTTCTTTGGAAATTGGTGGCTATATTTTGGTTTGTTTTGGGGGGTTTTTAATAAAGTTGTTGGGAAGGAAGGGGAGGAACACTCAGGGCTATGGAGTCAAAATTTTGAAAGTGAATGAAAACAATGACCAGATGGTAGAACTCTCCAGAGGATAAAGGATAAACTAGGAAATGAGTTTGAGTTATTCTTGAATTTAAATAGAGTGTAGGAAGATCAAGAAAACAAATAACCGCATCAGAGCATTACTGGAATGAATTCTGAATTTGTTAAGAAGAAATACACACAGTTTAAATTTCTTAATCCAAGAGAATCGCAAGATGAATTCTGGGCCTTTAACTATCCAATTTAAATAGAAGAAAGTGTAAATGGAATAACAGATCACAGGAAATACATACGATGAAAGAAGACAAAGCTCATATCACCACCGTTAGAATATTTTCATAGAGACTTCAAAATATTCTGCATATATATTCAATTCAGCTTCAGAAAATTACAATAGAGTTTGAAACAACCAAAAGGGTTCTCTTTCACTTATGCCAACATTAATTCAATCAAATTCCCCAACATTTATACAATTTGATTACAATGGATGAAACCAAAACGTTTTAGCTTCTAAAACTGATAATAGTAATTTCAACTAACAGTATTGGTATATGAACCGATTTACAATGATTACTCAAAAGACATTTCAAAACTAAAACGGATTTCTTTAACTGCTCAGCTTCCTTTACGCCATCTGGCTTGTCCTGATCTTTTGTCGAACTCGCTGGCTTGGTGACACTTGGAGGTCACTTATTGGTCCCGGGAGAACTACATTTTGTCTTGCCCAACCACATGATTTCCTTCCATTGCGAGTTAGAAGGAATCTCGTAGTCCATCTGTTAATATTATGGTAGCTGCGGGAGGTATTTACCCCCACGTGTGAACCTGATGAGAATAGAAGACTCCAGGAAGCAAGAGAAACCCTAATGAATTGGCTAATAACCCTAGAAGCCTTGTCGTCTCAAGAAGATAATTTATATTAGGCTATTAGCCTCCAAGAGAAGAAGTCGGCTAGAATTAATAATAATATATTGAACAGACACATACCCAGAAGGAGAAGTCGGCCCCAACAAACTGGCAGGATTACTATAAATACAGGGTGCCAGTTCTCATTTGAAAACATCTCAGGACTGCAGTTTTCCCAGTTGGTGCGCACTGTAGTTGTAGTCTGGTGCGCAGGTTTGGAGGAGGGTTGCAGCTGCAGCTGCAGCAGCAGCTAGTTTTAGTATTGTCTTGGATATCTCTTGGCTAGGGTTTGGAACATCTGATCAGTATTTTGTGATGCGCTATCCTTGGGGATTGATGCACTTCTCTTTGTTTGGATATCTAGCCTAGGGTTTTCTTTCGGAGGAATTCTCAGTCAAGGTTAAGGTGCTCGGAGGGAGGCTTTAGCCTGTGGTTGGGTGACGAGGGTATCGTCAATGGTAAAATGAGCACAACATCTTCTATATTCTAACAAGTTATGGGCCCACACCCCTTCAGTCATCCTAAAACGCTGGAAGGAAACATAACCACTAGGCATTGAGCTGGTTGAGGAACTGCCGCTAGGGTTACTAGTAGGAGCAACTTCCAAAAGAACTGCATCTAAGGTTACCAACAAAAGCAGTTGCAGAAACCCTAAACCTCTTGTTGAGGCACCTTAAGTGAAGAGATTGACCTAATCTCCAGATAGATCAATGCGCCCTAGCCCAGCGCATCTCCTGGTACTCTCAGAAGGCCAAGACGTGAAGTTTGGATTTCTGGTCAAATCTAGGGTTTGACCAAGTCAAGCAAGCCATGATGAACTTTATGACGTATGAGAACAAGTTAGATGGAGCTTCTAACTTCAGAGCATGGAAGACAAGGGTTGACCTCATCCTTTCTAAGAATAAAGTGTTGGACATTGTGAAAGGAAAGATTGTGAAGCCAGAGTTTACAGAAGGAGAAGAGAAGGAATCGCAGAACGTTGCAGCTATGGAGAAGTTCAAAGACATTGACATCAATGCCATGAGTATCATAGTGGATTCCATAAAAGACCACTTGATACCCTACATCTCCCATCTTGACTCATCAAAGAAGATGTATGATGCCCTAACAAATCTCTTCTTAGTTAGAAACATTGGACAAGTTATGAGTCTGAAGAATGAGCTCCGTGACATGAAGATGAATGATGATGATAGCATAACATCATACTTTGTAAGGATCTCCCAGTTAAGAGATCAACTACAATCTATTGAAGAGATCATTTCAGAAAAGGAATTGGTGAACATAGTACTCAATGGTCTTCCCAAGACATGGGATGCATTTGCCACAAGCATGAACACAAAGAAGGAGTACCCGACATTTGAAGAACTTTGGACTTGCTGTGCTCAAGAAGAATCAAGAATCAATGCAAAAGATAAACCTCAAAAGAAGTACGATGATCAAGCCTTCACAACAAGATTCAAGAACTTCAGGGACAAAAGAAAGTTCGATTCAAGAAGGAAGCCAAAGCAAAGAAAAGATATTTCAGAAATACAATGCTTCAACTGTCAAAAGTACGCTCACTACCGGAACCAGTGTCCAGAGCTAAAGAAAAGGAAAGAGAAACATGAAGCCTCAGTTTTCGAAGAAAAGGAACCGACAAAGAAGACTAAGCAGGATGGAAGAGATTTCTTCTACTAAAAGGTAACAACACTCTTCTTATTTTATTGTACATATCTTGCTTGCATCGTCTTTGTACATATCTTGTATATCTATCTCTTGGAAAAACAATGTGTTCTAAGAAGAACTATACCTATGGAAGAACAACAAGATAAGAATGAATATCATACAAATCATGTGGAAGCTACTGCAAGATAAGCCAAATCAATCTTGAAGGGACTTGGAAAAAGCAAAGACAGAAAGAAGTCAACAATTGAAAGGAAACTGGAAAAAGACTCATGACAGAAGCATGGATTCTGTTAGACAAGAAAGTCAATTATATATATTGCAGAAGACAATATGGATGCAGATGGAAACGTGGACTCTATTATATATTGTAGAAGACAATAAGGACAGGAGATGGAAGCATGGACTCAGTCGGACGAAGGGAGCATATTATATGCACTTATACATGAAGCAAGGATTAGGAGGGAGCTAATCCTATGATCCATTGAATACGATGAAATGTATTTATCCATGGTAGAAACCATGAAAGACAGTACGTGTTCAGCTCAACTGCAGAAGAAGACATTTTTGAAGAGAAGCCTTAAAGTATTCCTGGTTGTCCATCCAGATCCGTGAACCAATGATGAAGGTAAGAAATGGAATCTCTAAGGGCATGGAATCTATAAGAAACTCCATGGACCCAAGAGCTAAAGAATAACATGAAGATTCCAAGAAAGAAGAATCAAAACAACCAGTCATTGTATCAAGAATCACAAGATTACCAGCCTAATATGAACTCATTAAAAGCAATCAAGCAAAAGAACTGAAATTTGTGATGAAGAACAATGTACGGAAGACTTATGAATGAAATCATTGCGAGATCCAGAACCAGAGGTTCTCTCAGATGGAGGGAGGAGACTATGATGATTGATTGTTCCAAGTACACCAGACTTATCTCTATACAAGTCATTATATTATCCGCAACATCCATGAGTTGGAATTCTACATCGGACGAATGCAAAGAATGTTCTCCAGAGAAATTAAATAAAGAGAATATGAAGAGAAATCTCAAAACTTTGAGGCATACCAAAAGGATACTCCTGTATGCAGATAAGAAAAAGAAAACTTGGCGGAGAACCTCTAGTGCACAACAAAAGCGTGGTGAAGAATTCCTATAACATCAAGATGACTACTCAGAAGATCAGATCTCATGATGACAGAAGAAGTACCACATGGATATGTTCCAATTCTCCAACTATGATATACTCTACTGTTCAGATCTACATGAAGCCTTCACAGTGTTCCAGACTACAGTACAAGCATTACATTATCCATGATAAATTCCAAAAGGGAGAAAATGATTTCTCCAATACATATCTCCACAGATGAGCAGATAAGCATACATTTTGGTAAAGCCTATATTCAAGATGAAAGAATGTGCATACTCAAGCTAGAGCTCATGGAAATAAATCTCTTAGCTGGAAGGGAAGACTCTCCAAACTAGAAGAAGGTACACAAACATTTATTTTTGTAATTGAAATAACTCTCTAGTTAGGAGGGAGCATTGAAAATATTATTTATCTTTATAATTGAAAAATAGTCCAGATTGGACAGATGCTTTCCTGTTCGAAAAGTGGATTGAGATTTCTGACGAATAGTGACTTCCCATTGTAGTTACATGGGAGACAGAATGATTGCTGATGTATCATAGACAATGAATTCCCATTATGGGGAGTGGTCTAGGACAGTCATTCTTCTTGGCAGTCAATCTGAGTAGTGGTCAAGTAGAATGGTTCGCCTCATCAGGCAGTCATTCTTTCGAAGTTCACAGTTGTGAGAAGTTTCGAAGAATCGTCCGTTTTGGAGGTTGATGCAGGAAAAACACTTCTCGAGGGCAGACTCATTCTTTCCAGCTTACACTTGTTTAGTGTCAGAGGGATGGCTCAGGGTGGGGAATGGTCCGGACAGTTACTCCTCGAGGGCAGACTCATTTTCTCCAGGTTACACCTTGTTTGGTGTCGGAGGAATGGCCCAGGGTGGGGAGTAGTCTAGGCTCAACAATCAGGGATAGTTATTCCTCGAGGGCAGACTCATTCTCTCTAGGTTACACTTTGTTTAGTGTCAGAAGAATGGCCCAGGGTGGGGAATAGTCCAGGACAGTCATTCCTTAGGGAATACTCATTCCCTCTAGGTTACACTTTGTTTAGTGTTGGAGGAATGGCCCAGGGTAAGGAATGGTCCATACATTTCTTGAGGGCAGACTCATTCTCTCCAGGTTACACTTTGTTTAGTGTCGAAAGAATG
>ML784827.1:139728-159633 GCA_009831015.1 Picea engelmannii
TGTGAGTGAAAGATTGGCCCAGATGATCATTGTTGATATTCTATACTGAGGGCAGACACTCTTTCAGATCTCACAGATGTGAGTGAAAGATTGGCCCAGTTGATTCAGTTTTTATGATAACATTGTTTCTATGCAGATGAAGAATACTGTGGTGGCAAACATTCTTTCAGATCTCACAGACGTGAGTGAAAGATTGGCCCAGATGATACAATTTTTATCATAACATCGTTTCTATGCAGGATGCTCTCAGATGTTTGTTATGAATACTATATGAAAGTAGATGAGGACTACTGTGGTGAATATGTTTCACTGTTCGCAACTATACAGTGCTGATCAAGTACTTGTGTGTTACTTGATGTGGTAGTTAACCACTGGATTGTAGTTGTGTACTACTATGAATAGACACAAGTGTGTTCTATCCTTGTTCTAAATTCCTTGAAGACTATCAGCAGATTATTGGAGATGATGATCATTCAGATGAATGATGAACAAAGATTTTCCAGATGAAAAACAGTTCAAAGATTTTACTCCTCTTGTATCACCCTATGGTGAGAGTGACTTATCCAGCATCATATCTAACTATTCAGATGAAGTATGGTTTCAAGAGATGATGTAGTTGATAATGATGGTGATGCTCATGATCTAGTCATGAAATAGTTTAGATGACTATATTGATGCTACCGGGTAAATGGTATGTTTTGTGCTCAAGTCCATTACCTATAAATACCTCTCTAGCTAGGAGGGAGTGTTAATATTATGGTAGCTACGGGAGGTGTTTACCCCCACGTGTGAACCTGACGAGAATAGAAGACTCTGGGAAGCAAGAGAAACCCTAATGAATTGGATAATAACCCTAGAAGCCTTGTCGGCTCAAGAAGATAATTTATATTAGGCTATTAGCCTCCAAGAGAAGAAGTCATTCTGAATTAATAATAATATACTGAACAGACACATACCCAGAAGGAGAAGTCGGCCCTAGAAAACTGGAAGGATTACTATAAATACAAGGCGCCAGTTCTCATTTGACAACATCTCAGGACTACAGTTTTCCCAGTTGGTGCACACTGCAGTTGCAGTCTGGTGCGCAGGTTTGGAGGAGGGTTGCAGCTGCAGCTGCAGCAGCAGCTAGTTTCAGTATTGGCTTGGATATCTCTTAGCTAGGGTTTGGAACATCTGATCAGTCTTTTTTGATGTGCTATCCTTGGGGATTGATGCACTGCTCTTTGTTTGGATATCTAGCCTAGGGTTTTCTTTCGGAGGAATTCTCAATCAAGGTTAAGGTGCTCGGAGGGAGGCTTCGGCCTATGGTTGGGTGACGAGGGTATCATCAATGGTAAAACGAGCACACCATATTCTATATTCTAACACCATCATCTCCTTAATCATAATCTTTAGGTCAATGCACATGGCGTAGGACATAATCAGCAAGACAATCTTCATTGTTTTAAATTGATTCAAAATTTCAAAGTCCATGGCCAAATACTCTACCAGACTTGGGCCTTTCAGACTTTCCTCCATAGCTTCAGATTTGGAATGGTCCATCCTACACTGAATGAGAAGAGAATTTTATTATTGTTGATTGTATAATGAACCTTTTCCATCCCAAAATGGTGGGAGGCCCTTGACAAACAATTGTTCAAACATGTCTTTAAACTCATGTATACTGTGCTCCATTTTCATAGCTTTGTTCTGAACCGATTTGAGCAAGTTTTTCTTGGCGATGATTCTCCTGGCCCAGATGATCAAAGAAGTTCTGTCCTTTACCCCAATAGTTTTAATATCAACAGTGGGCACAAAATTAAGCAAATCAATAGCATTATAGGCCCATTCTGAAGGTTTCTTGGCTAATGTTTCATTAACAATAGTACACCTGCTTCGGGCTATGGTAGCCACACTGTCTTTGTCATTTATAAAATTCAGATAAACTCTGAACTTAGCGGCCTCTACAACAATAACATCCCATATCAAATGTTTATCTCCTTACAACAATGTTTTACCTTTTAACCTTGTCCTCATCTTTCTTACTCTCTCTTGCAAATCTTGATTCTCCCTTTGGAGTGGAGCCATCCTTTCATCTTTTGTTTTCATCTCTTGTTTAAGATTTTCCAAGGCTTCCTTAAGGTTTTTGATTTCCCCTGTTTGTAGACTCACTTGGGACATGTCTTGGACCAATCCATCAGTGCTCGATCTAGCATCCACATTAGAAGGTACAATGACAATCATATATGATGTTACTACTTGCCCTTGTAACCAATTCTCTTTATCCTTTTCCACCTGCAACACTTTAGCTTTGTATTTTAACGCTTATTGTCTGAATGTTTCTTTCTCTTGCTCAAGGGCAACGAACTCTGTTGCCTGTGGATGTTCAGGTTTAACAATGGTTTGCAGAAACAAGTTTTTTACTTCTGGAGAGAATTATCTATAAACTGTGATCATCTTCTCTTTATCGAAGGGATCTGACGCTACAGAGGAGGACTCTGATACACTGAGTGTATGTCAGACTGATGAGTTGTCTATTTCACCCTAATTTATTTAAAATGATTCTATCTTCCTATGAATATTGCCCGACACACCATATTAGGAACTCAGGTTAAGGGAAGACTACTTCTACGAAATAAGGGATAATGGAGGCTTGAGTTGTTTCGAGGAAAGGGATCTTCTTCCCAACATTGTATAACAAATTTGATTTGTTAAGCGGAAAAGAAAACGTGAATCTGTTCCAACTTTGAGCTTGAGTTTCGAATGGATGTTTTGCCCCAAATTTTGAAAGTTTGAATGATACAAAGTATCATAAAATAATTCCAAGGGTCCTCCTTTTATATGCACATACCGACATCAAGGATTGGAGAATGCGATCTTAGGAAAACTGCTTTTCTCCCCGATGTGGCTCTAGAGGTGCCATGCATCCACAAATAAAACCATAATGGTTTTCCCCACCCCCCCTTTGGAGGATTAATCCTTGCGCTACTTCAATCGCCGATACATGTTTCAACCATTGATCTGGATCACTCTAAGATCTATGGTCCATCATGTCCCAAAAACTTTCGATATTGGAGATTGGAGAAAACGGTCTTAGGCAAACTGCTTTTCACCTCGATGTAGCTCTAGAGGCGCCACACATCCACGAACAAAGCCATAGTGGTTTTTCCCAGCCCGCCTTTGAGAAATTATCTTCCGCGTTGAATCATCCCCCGATATGGCTCTCAGTCGTTGATCTAGGCTACTTTTAGATCGATGGTATGCATAATCCTACCTTTTGTGCCTCCGCTATATTTTTCCACATGTCGCCATATAAGACTTTATCGTCCAAACTATCGCACCTCCATAATGATGTGGATTTTCGCTAAATCTCTGAAACTCAGAGCCTAATCTGAAAATTGTTATGATGACAACAGAATGAATTGAAGAATATACGTGCCAAAATTCCCTTGATACAAGCCATTAAGGACATTCCAATATACAAAAAGGTGGTCAAAGAATTTTGTATTAAGAATCCAGGAAGGAAGCAGAAGAATCCTCCAACAATACATTTGATAGGAGAACTTTCTGAGTAAATATTAGAGTAGCCTATGGTCGCAAAATATGGGAACCCAAGAAACCCTGTAGTGACCATAACCATTAATGAGGTTTCCATCGGGAAAACTCTCATAGACCTAGGGGCATCCATCAATGTTATGACTGTTACTACCTTGGAGGAATTACGACTAAAACCTCTTCTTAGACCCACCCCAACTATTTTGGAATTAACAAATAAGACAAGGGTTATACCTGAAGGAATTTTGGATGATATCATAGTTACTTTAGCCTCATGGGAGTACCCAATATACTTTATTTTCATCCACTCAAAGGATCCTACCAAAGGGCATCCCGTTATTTTGGGAAGACCTTGGTTAGACACAACCAATGCATTTATTGGCTGTAGAGAGGGAGAAATGACCATCTCAAATGGACTCTCTATACATAAGCTCACCATATATTCACCAGCTCAACCTATCAAGGATAATATATGGTGGCTTAAATGTCCATATGAGAATGAGGACTGAGAAGAGCCCATGTTTCCAAGTGATCATTCATGGGCACTTCAAGAGAACACAATGAAAAATGTACTAATCCAGTTTATTTCTGCTATCACGTGTGTTGATTTTCCATAATTTTTACCCCATTTTGAGTACATGTTTGGGGAAGAATTTGAGGAACAGTTGGACCCATCAATTTTATCTTCGACATCCTTTATCTTCGAGATAGACGAGTCTGCCACATCTTACACCATTCCCTACGAGATTAGCCCAGGGAAATTTCTACATATAAATTTTGGGCTAGATGCAGAACAACAAAAGAAGTTATTAAGTGTCCTTAAAGAAAAATTAGAGGAATTCACCTGGGAATACACTGACATGAAGGGTATACACCCTGACACATGAATTCATCACATATATACCCAGGGGGAAGTAACACCTATTAAGCAACCCTAGAGAAGGATGAACCCAACACTCAAGGATATAGTAAAAGAGGAGATCCAAAAGTTATTAAATGTCAGATTTATTTATCCCATCTCCGATAGTAAATGGGTATCCCCACTTGTATTGGTTCCAAAGAAATTAATCAGGAAATGGAGAATTTGTGTTGATTTCCGAGAGATTAACAAGGCCACTCTAAAGGATTATTTTCTTGTTCCTTTCATTGACCAAGTCTTGGATACCCTATCAGGAAATAAATATTTCTTCTTTTTAGATGGATATAGTGGGTACAATCAAATTCTCATAGCACCCGAGGACTAGGACAAGAATACCTTTACTTGTCCTTTGGGAACCTATGCCTATAGGGTCATACCATTTGGATTGTGTAATTCTCCTGCCACATTTCAACGAGCAGTACTAGGGATATTTTCTGATCTTATTCACAATTGTGTGGAGGTGTACATGATTGAATTCACAGTATATGGAAATACCTATCAGGAAGCCTTAGATAACTTAGAAAAATTCCTTGTCAGATGCCAAGAAACGAACCTGTCTTTAAGTCATGAAGAATGTAAAATGTTGTTGAATAAAGGAGTGGTTCTAGGAAATCACGTTTCATCTTAAGGGATTAAATTCGATCCTGCTAATAGTTAGGTCATCGTCAGAATTCCACCACCAAATAGTTAGAAAGAGGTGAGAAGCTTTCTTGGACATGCTAGATACTACCGACGGTTTATCGAAAATTTCACAAATATTGTTGCACCCATGTTTGGATTGTTAATAAAGGATGTTGATTTTCTTTGGACTGAGCAGTGTCAAACCGCCTTTGAAACTCTGAAAGCTAAGATGTCTGTGGCACCAGTTCTTAGGGGGACCAATTGGGCTCTCCCATTTCACATATCCATTGATGCCTCCAACATTGCAATAGGAGGAGTATTAGGGAAGAAAGAAGATGATCAATCCTATGCCATTTATTTTGTGAGCAAGAACTTATTCCCTGCTGAGTTACAATATACAGTTACTGAAAAATAATTCTTGGCGGTAGTTCATGCTATTAATAAGTTTCACCACTACATCATAGGTTACAAAGTATTTGTACATACAGATCACTCTGCCATTAAATTTCTCATGAATAAACCCATAACTAATGGCCGATTGACTAGGTGGCTCCTGCTATTGCAAGAGTTTAATATCACCATTCTTGACCGACCTGGAAAGGAGAATTTGGTAGCTGATTTTATTTCATGGATAAAAAATGAGGATGATGATATTCCCGTTGATAATAATTTCTCGGACGAGCACTTTTTTTCCCTTTCTATAAATACCCCATGGTTTGTAGATATGGAAAACTATTTGGATACTAGTAAGTTACCATCTCATTTGTCACCTCATGAAAAGCATAGAATTATTACACAAAGTGCCAATTACTCTTGGGTTGGCCATGAACTTTTTCGTACTGGTCCAGACTTTATTATTCATACATGTGTCCGAGAAGATGAGATACCAGAAATCCTACGAAGTTGTCATGATGGACCATGTGGTGGCCATTTTTCTGTCAAACGTACAACATATAAGGTGTTACATTCAGGTTACTTTTGGCCTAGCATTTTCAAGGATGCTTCCAAGTATGTGATGAGTTGTGATAGTTGTCAAAGGATAAAAAGACCCACATCAGCTGACGAAATGCCCTTGTGTGCCCAAGTTATGATAAAACCTTTCAAGAAATGGGCCCTTGACTTTGTAGGACCAATTTCACCCATGCCTCATAAGAAAAATTATATTTTGGTTTGTACAGATTATGTCACCAAGTGGGTAGAAGAAAAATCCCTATTCAGGGCTGCAGAAAAATATGTTGTCGAATTCATTTACGAAGACATCTTCACCCGCTTTGGTGTTCCTTGTGATATTGCTACAAACCAAGGCACTCAATTCACTTCCAATCTGATGACAGAACTAATGAAGAAATATGGGATTAAGCACTGCAAGTCTTCTCCATACCACCCACAAGATAATGGTCAGGGAGAGTCCACAAACAAAGTTCTGGAAGCTATCTTAACAAAGACTATTCAATTGCATCATCGGGATTGGGATGATAGGCTTCCAGAGGCTTTGTGGGCATATCATACTACCTGGAGAAACACCCTTGGGCATACCCCTTATGAGTTAGTGTATGGGAAATAAGTAATTCTACCAATAGAATTCCAAGTAATGACCTTCCGTATTGTTGCAGAATTGGGATTAAACTTATATGAGTCTTAGAAACAATGAACCCTACAATTAAACAAGTTTTATGGGATAAGGAAATATGCTATCTAACGAACAATATTAGTCCAAAACCAGAGGAGCAAGTGGCATGAAAAGTTTATTAAGAAGAAACACTTCCAAAATGGTGATTGGGCTTTGTTGTTTGACTCCCAATTTAAAACCTTCAAAGGAAAACTTACCACTTGGTGGTTGGGTCCTTATGAGGTAGTCACCATGTATGAAAATGGAGCTATGAAAATCAAAAAAATTGACGATGGAGAAGTTTCCTTCGTAGTAAATAGACAACGACTCACAATTTATCACAGATCCACTTCCAAAGAAGATTTTCTACAGGTCATGTCAACTGAAAAGGCATTGGGCTTAGTGGATGGGGAAGTCCCCCCTTGTTATTGAATGTTTTTTTGAATTTTCGACTGTACATATGTAAATAAGTTTGAAGTATGTTGATAGACAATTCTAGAGATTTTTGTAGGTATTTATTTCACCAGGAGTAGACATTTTCAAGGAGATATAAAGGAAGGATTTTTCTTCAAAATATTGTTATATTTGAACCTTGTTGTCTACTAAGCATCAATTGAATAATGATTTTTTGTAATTAGCCACATTTTTGCAAAGATTTCTATCTTCTTTTTGTCAAGGCATCTTGAATATCAACTGCTCTTAAACCTTCACCACTAGATATAAGGAAGTGATACCTTAACCATCAAAATTAGAGGTTACTCATACAGTTTTCCCAAGAAACCTAAGTAAGTGAGTAAAGTATCTTTATTAAAGAGTAACAAGGAGGTATGATTAGCAGTTAGCCATGTAAACATCACAATAACTTAAAAAAGAAGAAAGTGAGTTGAGCCTAAAGATACTTTTCAGTTCTTTCCCAATGGTACCATCCACTACACACTAATAATGATTGATTATATCATATATTTAGATAGGCCATGTCCACTTAATTACCCCTTCCATCAAGACAATATATAATGAATCTATAAAGGAAAGTCATCCTCTAACATAAATACCATCCCAATTTAAAAAAAAAAAAAAAAAAAGTATTTTTTTTTTTCAGAGTTGTCCCCCCATCTTCTTGCACAAAACACTTATATTAAAATATTAAAAGATGGAGGGCCAGTCTTTGATGGTGTAAGAGGCTAACCCATCAGGATACTGAACAAGTTTGTTGGTAGTAGGTATCGGTCTGTGGTATGACTAGGAAAACCTGCCGGAGTACTGAACATGCGTACTAGCAGCGGGGCATTCTACCTAGCGAGGATGGTAATCTGACAAAAAAATAAGAAATTCCTAAATCTTAAACTTGTCCTGAGGTACAAAATTACTTGTAGAAAAATATGACACAAAGTATGTATGGTTAATCTAAGTTTAATGAAATCCATAAATATGCCATTGGGAACTAACTTTGAGACTATCTTGAAACTCTCTCACCTACCTCTTCTTAACTATATGTATAATATTCTATCCTATAGGTGGGGCCATATTCTAACCGTCTCGTCATACCAATATGTGAAATTTATCTCTACACTTAACAAGCTCTAAATCTTCGACTATCGGGAGAATTGACTGGTTTCCTATATTTTTTATTGTGAGGTGTCACAATACTTAGGAGTGGGGGAGGAGTTTCATGAGATGAAAAATGACAATATTGCCTATCTATAATCCATGAGAATAAGAAGTAGAATCTTTGTACAAATTTATGTATATTGTTTTTATGATTTGGGTTATTATATCAACAATTATTTTTTTATTGAAATGCTCATTGTGTGTTATTAACCTGCTGTATATTTCTTCGACAGAACACTTAACTGGTTTTTCTCTATAGACTGTTCATTACAGACTATGATTACATGCCTTATAATATGCGATATAGAGGAACAAGTTGTTATGATGTGTGAGAACGATGGAAAAACAAGTAATAATGAAACACTCTTATCCTATCTCTTCTCCTTTTCACTATGACTGTCAAAAGTGTTTAAGACTGAGTGCTATGGATAAAACATCCATTACAGGATGAACAAATTCCAGTTCGCATAGGAGTACCATATGGAGTGTCGTATGGAGTGCCATTTGAAATACCATATGGGGTGCCATATGGATGACTGGATGAAGCACCATATGAAGGATCAGATTAGGTTCTCACACAGAGTAAATGACCACGATTTCAGGTTACCCAGAATCGTTTGAATTAATTTGGCTGTTCAGCTGTATGATGAGATAGTTAAATGGAAATTGAGATTTAAATGATACAATCTGTAAACACATTTTTATGATCAAATGTCCAAGTTGAAGACTTGGAAATTGATATAGCTCCTTCATCATTACAATTTCCTCCAAAGGACACTCTTCAAATTCAAAATTAGTGCACTCATACTCACACATGGCAACTCGTGTGTGATGAATTCAACCGTTTCCACCTTGGGCACATTCAAAATCGGAGGGTTAGCTTAAATTGTTATCTCATTCATGCACTATGCTCACCCTCTGCCCAATTGCACTCATCCTCTTCCCAAATTCACTCCTCTATTCAATTATTCTCCTTTGCTCATCATCCACATTGTCACCATGCCCAAACGATATGATCCATCCTCCTATATTGACCTCTTTGTTATCCCCGAGTTCGCACAGTGTAGGGAGGTCTTCCTTTCCGCACGGTGGGAACCGTTCTTGTCCCATCTGTAGGGCCATGATGTCGATGTTTATTTGCAATTCTCCCTTGGATTTGATGGAAGGATGGTGCGCGTGGGGTCTCTATCCTTCTTGGTATCTAAGTAGTCAATTTCCTTAGCCACAAATATCTCAAGAGTTGGATATCGCTGGTTCAAACACCACCAGTTTCCACGGTCAAGATACAACAGTGTTTTCAAGCCTGAGTTTCAAAATGTTTCTGGAGCTAAGGGATACTCCAAGAAGTGGATTAAAGATGAGATAATTAACCCCCTGATTGTCATCACCACAATTATCACTTGTGAAGGTAGATACTCTATTTTTAAAGCTTTCCATTTTCGAATGTTAGCTCATTTCCAGTTTAACAAGCCATTGAATTTTCCTTTTTACTTCTTGAAAAGTCTTGAGAATATATCTTCCCAAGTACGAAATAATGTGGCCAATCCTCATAACAACTTATTCCACCACGACCTCATCAAATTTCTTGTTATATCCAAGTTGGCAAAAGAGGGGAAGACATGGGATGAGTTCATTTAAAAAATTTCAAACACCCATTTCATAATCAAGAACAACAAGAAAGCACTTGATCTAGGGACTATTACTCCATCCAAACCCCATTCTTTGAACACTCCAAACCCTCCTACTCAAGATATCCCTCTACTGGAACAAAATACCAAGAAACTTGTTGATACCCCTACAGCCTCATCGGGCAAGAAGACTAAAAAGCCTATTGATAACTCTCCAATTCCCTCAACATCTATTGATCCTACACCCAAAAAGTTACAAGAGGAAATTCAACATGATTTCCCTGTAGTCCCCACAAATAGGAGAGGGGCCAATCGATTCAAAGTAGGACATTTTCAAAAAAGTACCCAGAATGTAAGTGGGAAGTCTAATGTAAAAAATCTAGGGACTCCAGATCCTATCCAAGTATATTCTGATCTCGAAATCCCCCATAAAAGACTTAGGGAAGTTTTTGCATAAGAATTGGAGCCTGATAGAGAAGCAACATCTGAACCCATTCCCCCTCATAAACCCTATGTTACACCTACCTTACAGATACCTACACCAGATCCCAAAATTGATAGACTCTCTACATCCTTCAAGGGATCCAAGCCCTCCTTTGAGGTATCTGATCATACTCCAACCATTGAAAAATGACAACAGTAAAATGTTCAGCTGCTGCAACATTTGGAAGAGAGGTAGACCATGGATAGACATCTCCACCACAATAATGCAATATTACAAGAAAAGGTGAATTCCCTCCAACAGTTGGTTGATCAAATGACCAATGACAATCGTAGCCTTCGTTCACAATTGAAACACCGCAAGAGGGCCAAGACAAAGTATTCAGGGAAAGAAGCTCTTAAAGCTAATCCATCCCCTTCTTAGAAAGTCTAGTCATATTGGGCAATTCATTTTTTGTTTGCAGTGGGACCTAAAAATCCTTAGGTGTGGGGGTAACGTTGGGCTCGTGATTTGGTTGTTTTATGATGATGATTGAATCCTTTTTGCACCGGTATTATATGTATTAATAACCATTTTGAAGATGTTTTCAAAGGATTTTGTATCAATTCATCGTGGATCTACAACAAATATGTGAAATTGATGTTTTTCAATGATTTAGAGTTAAATTCGATTTGATTGAATGTTTAAAAGAATCTAATGCACGATCTGTGTGTCACAGGATGAATTCACAATGAAATTTTCCATCTAGTAGCTTGTTCAACACTTCATCCAACAAACAATCTGGTACTTCATACAGCACTGCGTCCGACACTGCATCCATCATTTGGAGTGTGGGCGAGTTGTTGGTTGTTATATTGGCAGCCTGTGCTGGGTGAATCAACGACCTGGGTTTTGTTCCCCATCATGGCCTCCAGCTGCTGAGCTCTTGACATCTCATATTAGGCAGTTATGATAATCATTGAGTGGCTTGTTCAATTTCTAGAAGCTAAAGGTTGTTAGCACGCACTTAATGGGATTTACCATTTTTAGAGGAGGTAGACCCTTCTAGTGGTCGACCTCTCTAATTGTAATCATTATAAATACAACTAGTAGTGGCCAAATCGGATGTTAAGAATTGTTAGAATCCATTTCAATGTGTAACTCATACATTTATGCAAACTTGTGTTAAGACTGCGTTTTTAATTTAATGCCAAAACCATGTTGATTAAGCTTGCAATTTTCTATTGAGGAATAACCACAACCTGCTGGGGGGCCTGTTATCCCCGATATTTAGGGATAACTAGAAGATCATGTATCGAGGCCCACAGGTCCTAGACATGGAGTACCGAGAGCAGGATTGACCTGAGCGTGGTCCTGGAGGGCCAATCTTTCTTCTTCTTCACCAGGTTTGTCCTATCAGCAACAACAACTTCTATCACCACCGACCTGGGCTTGCATCAAAGAGGACTCTTGATCCATGAGGTAATTGGTCCAAGGTATCATGGTATGTGTCATATTTGATCATTATGACCCTCTTATATATGCACTAGGTTCCTTTCATTTCTGATGGCTGCTTGGATCTTACACTAATCCACTTGACCATTGTTGGGGTGATTGATGGGGTAACTTAGCAAGTTGGTATTCATGGGTTTTGGTTAGCCACCAAAGGGGGTTTGTAGAGCCATTGTCTGCTCCCACCATTTTTGTCATTTTACATCTTATACCCCACTCATCTATCCCATTCCCCTAGTCTGGCCATTAGGATGACCTTTTAGGGTTACACTTTGTCTTGTGGGAAGAAGGGGCTAAAGGCCCAGGGGGTAAAAGAAGTTGGTAAAAGATAAAATCCATAGGAAATAAAACCTTGAGATGCTTTGCCCAGGGGATCCCTGAGAAGGTAATAAAAAGCCTCTTGATAAGAAACTAAAGGGACCCTAAGAAAAATAATAAAAAAGAAACAAGACCTAACCAAGAGGATGGGAGGTCTCATCACGAGCTGACCCATTATGTTCATAGGTATTCAACAGTATGACATTGCCACTATTTGGTCACCAAGCCAGGGCAGTGACCTTTGGTTGCATGGCCAAGGGAAAGGGGGTCTCATCACGAGCCAACCTTATCATTTCTGCGAAGATACCAGTGGGTAACATTGTCAGCTCTGGCCACCAAGCCAAGGCAGTGTCCTCTAGTCAGACCTTGAAGTAAAAAAGAAAGAAAAGAAATAAAAAAAAATAAAGGCAATAAAGGGCTTGGAAAAAATGCATCCATGACGGGTACAACTTGACTCCTACAAAGGCACCCACAGACAACACCTGCCCTTGGTCTAACTGTGACTGGACATCCCTAAACCATATCACCTCGTAAAACATGGCTTGAATAATATTTTGAGGGAACTTTCCTTATCTTGTGGGTACTAGCCTAATAGGCTTCTTTGTTGGTTTCTTCACCTTTGTATAGTAGATCTGTGTAATATCTTTGAGCTCTTAAATGATATGTTAGGGATTTCATTCATATATTTGATAACTTTAATGATGAGATATGATTTACATTGCTATTATCTCTAGGACTGATGAGCCCATGGAGGGTGTAGTCTTTGATGTGCAGGACCATACCTGGTGGATAGGTACCAGAGGACCGGTACACATGGGGAGATGATTAGCTCGGACCTCCATGGGGTTGAAGAGCCCATCAGATGGTTTCTGGGATGGCAGAGGTAGGACAACATCATGATGAGCCCTTGCATGAAGAAGATAGAAGGATTCCCTCACCAGGACGCTTTGGCGAAGATCGACCTAGGGGGGATCACCCCCTGCAGATGAGATGATGGCTTTGATGGACAGGACGCCACCAGGGCAGGCTGGACATTTTCTGTAGGATGTGGCAGTGTGCCTGGACCATTTGGCACGTGTGGTAGCTTGCCGAAGCCCTAGAAGGGCCAACGTTTTTCTTATTGGATGTTGATCTTGCCCAAAAAGGGCCAACATCTCCCTCAGAGGGGGCCGACGTCTCCTTTTTTAGCTCATAATTTGAAATTTTAGCATTTAATGTGAAAAATAATGTAATATTGTTAATTCAGCCTTGTCGGTTATTTTTAATGACCTATTTTTGTAATTAAAGGTCATTTGGATGATATAAATTGAGGACGTTGAGCCTCATTTTAGCATAACATAACTCACTCTCTTGTGAGAGATCTCTTTTTAGTCTTTTGTCTTGGATTATTGGCTCTTGGAGTTGAGGCACTACACTTGGGAGGATTATCTTTTGCATATGTATGGTGTTTTTATCATTGGAAGGTGTTACAACTAGGGTTCGATAAGCTCTTCATGAATTTGTAAGTGTATTTTTCATACAAAACTTCTTGATTGAATGGTTGTAGGTTTAATATCTTACATGTATGGTTACATTGTTATTATTATGATTAATCATTGAAACCCTAGGGAGAAAGCACACAAGTAGGTCCTTGCTTTATGTCCCCATGATAAAAGCTTGTTTAGCCATTTGATTTAGAAGAGTATAGCCTAGCCATTGCTACACTATTTTTTCTTTTTCTTGAGTTAGTTTGAAACATAGATTGAAGAAAGAAGACTTCATAGGCCTAATTGACTTTACACCTAGGGTTTGATTCTTAGGGTTTGAAAAGCCTTGGCTCTACAACACTTTTCAGCCCTAGATTTATGTTTTAAAGCTAGCCATTTTTGCCAAAGAGTCTTAAGGAAATAGGGAGGAGCATGAGGCCTAGATTAAGCTACACCGAAATGAGCCTCCTCCCCTTAGGGGTTTGACTTAGTGGCCCTGCCATTGCAACACTATTAAGCCTAACTCTCCCATCCTTAGTTTTAGATCCTTCCAAGTCCTTAGTCTCACTCCTTGACTCCATAATACCTTATGCACTGGTCTAAAACTTGCAACGTTGAGTCTTTGGTGTTATAACAATCTTTTAAACTTTCACAAATGGAAACCCTAACTAACCCTAGTGACTTTACTAACCCTAACTAGCTAATGACATCATGCCTATTTTGATCTCTTGTTTGGTATAAAACATTGTGGCCTTGTCATCTAGCAATTGGCATTGATGTGTAGATTATTTTCATTGGCTTAATTTGCAAAACGTCCACTTCCTTGCCTTTCAAAACTAACCTAGAACTAGGGCTGACATCACCCTTAGTAGTATAGTGACGCAGCAACAATATATATATATATATATATATATATATATATATATATATATATGAGCACATTTAATGCATTGTGATAAATCATTTTGTACATTGAATGCTTTATCATTTGTATTTATTGAGGAAGTAATAATTATAAGTCTTAGCTTTAATTGCAATCATTGACTTCGTCAATAATTACATTTATTTATGCTCATGTGTATATATCAAAGATAGTCATTTACAATTTGAAGTACTAACCACTGCTGCACGTTTTAGTTTTATTTGCCTTGTCTCGCAAACAGGTGCCCTTTTTCAGTGGAATACCTTCTCTTTGACTATCTTTCTTGGCAGTAATATGTGAGCGGAAATCTTCATCTTGATCCTATAAACCTTAAGACCTTTCAGAACCCTAGATTACTAGGGACGTCTCCCTTGGGATTAGCCACCCTGAATAGAAAGAGCTCCCCATAGAGGTGACAGTGGGTGGGGAAAGCTCCTGTTACACCAGTTTGACTCCTGCCTTCAAGCTACTTGACCTATCCTACAAGCTGAGCGATAACATTTTGGAACCGTTGTCGGGGAACACTGAGTCAACCTTCCTCAATGACAAACCTTTGGTAATGCCTTGGAAGTCCTTTCTTACAAGCTTACCTGGCGAATCCACTACAACTTTTTCCCCCTATTATTTGCTAGTTTCAAGGAAATTATCTGGCGACTCCACAAACCAAAAGGAGGTTCAATAACCCTCCTCTAGATTTCAGAAGGAAGCCTCCTGCTAATTCACCTGTTGTCAAGTCACTTTTTGGAAAGAGACTTCCTTTAAACATGTCTACTTCTCAGACCGGTACTACAAACCTAGTCAACAATCAGAGACAATGGTCATCTACCTTGTTCAAGCCGTTAGACATGTCAGCCATACCTGGTTACCCTGGGCAAATGCCACCTAAGTATGAAAAGTGGTTACCTAAGTTTACCGACACTGATGCTACCAGTGCCGAAGAACACATGAGTAGCTTCTGGGCGTTTTTTCAACTTCACCCCATTGTTGATGACGCTGAAGACTTAGTCATGAAGCTTTTCTCTGCTACCCTTTATGATGCTGCAAGACATTGGTATCTTAGCCTACCCGACGGAAGCATTAAGACCATGGATAGACTTGAAGAAATCTTCCTCAGAAGGTGGGGCATCAGGGAAGACCCGAACATGCTGCTCACCTGACTGAATGGCATTGCCAAACGTGAGAATGAATCCATTCGGGAGTTTCATACCAGATTTGAAGCTTTACTCCAACGAATTCCCCCAAGCCATCATCCGAAAGATGAATATCTTGTTCACATTTATACTAGATCTTTCAATGGCCAATTAGGGTATCTCCTTAGAGACAAAAACCCTCAATCCATTCAAGAAGCCCAATAGATTGCAACAAAGATTGAAGGAAACCTTCTTTCATCCAAGATTGAGCCTTTTTCCAACCCTAGGGGAAAGATAGATGTCAAGCAAAAAATAGTACACAACGTTGATCCTACTTCGGATTTGTGCATTAGTATCAATAAGCTACAAGTTTCAATGGATAGCATCATGAAAAATCAAGAGGAAATGATGAACCGGATCATGAAACTTGAAAAGTCCCAGACCTAGGTGCCTAGACCTCCATTCAAAGGGCCATTCCAAAAGGGGAATCAAAATTACAAACCGAAGAATGAAAATGAAGTCCCAAATACATTGGCCTCTGCAAATGATGTTGATGAAAACCCCTAGTGTCTGGAGTGCAGCGAAGCACATTGGGAAAATGAATGTCCTTACAATGACAACCAACAACAAGTCAATAACTTTGACTGCTTCTCATATTTCCCTCAGATAAACATCACCGACGAAGAACATAAACAAGCCCTGAAGGAGGCGGCCCGAACAACAAGGTTAGCCATAATCAACAACTTGGATCAAGAATCACGTGAAAAGATAAAGAAGTAGGAAATCCAAGTTTATCGGAGAAGGAACCCAAGCCAATCTACAAGTGATCAATCAAAATCTTCTGAGGTTCCTCCTCCTAAGAATCCCAAAGCTGATAAAATTGCCCTTGATTTTGACCTTGAAGGAGCTTTGGAAAAAATTCATGTGAATGTTCCTCTGAAAGAAGCCATTAAGATCCCTTCTATTAAAGAATGCTTCAACAACTTCTTTTCAGGAACGACTGAGCCTGTGGACCCCCCAATTATGCTGCAAGCTAATCATTTCAGGATCCACTACGATGAGAATCCTCCTTTTTTCATGACTCTTGCAATGAACAATAAATATCTCAACAACTGCATGCTAGATATAGGTGCTGGTGCAAACATGATGTCTCTCAAAGTCATGCAGAAAATGGGCCTAAAGGTAACCAATCCTTACAGAAATGTTTGTGGATTTGAATCCAAGGCCATACCCACACATGGTGTAATTGAAAACATCGAAGTACGACTAAAAGAATTTCCTAAGAAGATAGTTCACATAGACATAATAGTTGTTGATGTCCCGGATGTGTGGGGAATGATTTTTTCTAGAAAGTTTGGTGCAATGATAGGTGGGTCCCTTGAAATGGATCTCACTTTTCTACGACTACCTTTGAAGGATGGGACAACTAGATGATTACTCAACGTACCGTTAACTGGAACTCATGTACATGATGTTTCCCCTTCTGAGAATGAACCACAAAAGGATGTGATACAAACTCTTCAAGAATAATCTTCTAAATATATTCCCTTTACCACTGAAGAAGACTTTGACCAGATTGAGTGGCCCAAGAAGGAAGAATACCAACAACTTCTAGACCAATTTCAAAATAAAGAAGTGGGGACGGTTAAAATACAAAAAAAGCCAAAGAATGAAGTTGATGTGCAGATACATCCGTCCCAACAAGAAACCTTTACTCCAGAGGCCCACCCGCCTCCCTCAGTGCAATACACCAGGGTTCTTCAAGGAAATGAAAAACACAAGATCCGAAAATACAAGGAGGGAGAGTTAGTATGGATGTGGGATATTCAGAAAGGAGAGCCTACTAATGTAAAGGGAAGTGTACAATCATGGCTCGGACCCTTCAAGGTCGGAATGGAATCAGTAGATAACTCTTATTATTTGTCCACCTTAGAAGGAAGAAGGTACCCATTACCCATCAATGAACGCCTCCTCAAACCCCACCAAGGTGGTGGGACATTATCACACAGGTAAGTATGAATAGGTAGGCACTTCCATGTATTATACCATATGCATTTATTTCTTGTTTTCCTTATATATGCATCATGATTTTTTTATCTCATATATATGTTTATATTATTTTGCGAGGTGGAAATACCACCCCACCTTGTGTTGCTGATGCTTTCTTGTCAAGTGTGAGCAGGTCTACAGTTTTATGCCAGAGATTGTTGAGTTTCTCATGCGCTCTACAGTTAGCACATGTCCCCGAGTTGGAGCCAAATGTTATCCCCGATATTTAGGGATAACTAGGAGATCATGTCTCGAGGCCCACAAGTCCTAGACATGGAGTACCGAGAGAAGGATTGACCTGAGCGTGGCCCTGGAGGGCCCATCTTTCTTCTTCTTCGCCAGATTTGTCCTGTCAGCAGCAACAGCTTCCATCACCACCGGCCCGGGCTTGCATCGGAGACGACTCTTGCTCCATGAGGTAATTGGTCCAAGGTATCATGGTATGTGTCATATTTGATCATTATGACCCTCTTATATATGCATTAGGTTCCTTTCATTTATGATGACTGCTTGGATCTTACACTAATCCACTTGACCATTGTTGGGGTGATTGATGGGGTAACTTAGCAAGTTGGTATTCATGGGTTTTGGTTAGCCACCAAAGGGGGTTTGCAGAGCCATCGTCTACTCCCACCATTTTTGTCATTTTACATCTTATACCCCGCTCGTCTATCCCATTCCCCTAGTCCGGCCATTAGGATGACCTTTTAGGGTTACACTTTGTCTTGTGGGAAGAAGGGGCTAAATGCCCACGGGGTAAAAGCAGCTGGTAAAATATAAAATCCATAGGAAATAAAACCTTGAGATACTTTGCCCAATGGATCCCCGAGAAGGAAATAAAAAGCCTCTCGATAAGAAACTAAAGGGACCCTAAGAAAAATAATAAAAAAGAAACAAGACCTAACCAAGAGGATGGGAGGTCTCATCACGAGCCAACCCATTATGTTCATAGGTATTCAACAGTATGACATTGCCACTATCTGGTCACCAAGCCAGGAAGTGACCTTTGGTTGCATGGCCAAGGGAAAGGGGGTATCATCACGAGCCAGCCTTATCATTACTGCGAAGATTCCAGTGGGTAATGCTGTCAGCTCTGGACACCAAGCCAAGGCAGTGTCCTATGGTCAGACCTTGAAGTAAAAAAGAAAGAAAAGCAATAAAAGAAAAATAAAGGCAATAAAGGGCTTGGAAAAAATGCATCCATGACAGGTACAACTCACCTCCTACAAAGGCACCCACAGACAACACCTTCCCTTGGTCTAACTGTGACTGGACATCCCTAAACCATATCACCTCGTAAAACATGGCTTGAATAATCTTTTGAGGGAACTTTCCTTATCTTGTGGGTACTAGCCTAATAGGCTTCTTTGTTGGTTTCTTCACCTTTGTATAGTAGATCTATGTAATATCTTTGAGCTCTTAGATGATATGTTAGGGATTTCATGCATATATTTGATAACTTTAATGATGAGATATGATTTACATTTCTATGATCTCTAGGATTGATGAGCCCATGCAGGGCATAGTCTTTGATGTGCAGGACCATACTCGGCGGACAGGTACCAGAGGACCGATACACATGGGGAGATGATTAGCTCGGACCTCCATGGGGCTGAAGAGCCCATCAGATGGTTGTTGGGATGGAAGAGGTAGGAAAACATCATCATGAGCCCTTGCATGAAGAAGACAGAAGGACACCCTCACCAGGACGCTTTGGCGGAGATCGACCTAGGGGGGATCACCCCCTCCAGATGAGATGATGGCTTTGATGGACAACATGCCACCAGGGCAGGATGGACATTTTCTGGAGGATGTGGCAGTGTGCCTGGACCATTTGGCACATGTGGCAGCTTGCAGAAGCCCTAGAAGGGCCAACGTTTTTCTTATTGGATGTTGATCTTGCCCAAAAAGGGCCAACGTCTCCCTCAGAGGGGCCTGACGTCTCCTTTTTTAGCTCATAATTTGACATTTTAGCATTTAATGTGACAAATAATGTAATATTGTTAAGTCATCCTTGTCGGTTGTTTTTAATGACCTATTTTTGTAATTAAAGGTCATTTGGATGATATAAATTGAGGACGTTGAGCCTCATTTTAGCATAACACAACTCACTCTCTTGTGAGAGATCTCTTTTTAGTCTTTTGTCTTGGATTATTGGCTCTTGGAGT
>ML784827.1:159683-173041 GCA_009831015.1 Picea engelmannii
GGTTACATTGTTATTATTATGCTTAATCATTGAAACCCTAGGGAGCAAGCACACAAGTAGGTCCTTGCTTTATGTCCCCATGATAAAAACTTGTTTAGCCATTTGATTTAGAAGAGTATAGCCTAGCCATTGCTACACTATTTTTTCTTTTTCTTGAGTTAGTTTGAAACATAGATTGAATAAATAAGACGTCCTAGGCCTAATTGACTTTACACCTAGGGTTTGATTCTTAGGGTTTGAAAAGCCTTGGATCTACAACACTTTTCATCCCTAGATTTATGTTTTAAAGCTAGCCGTTTTTGCCAAAGAGTCTTAAGGAAAGAGGGAGGAGCATGAGGCCTAGCTTAAGCTACACCGGAATGAGCCACCTCCCCTTAGGGTTTTGACTTAGTGGCCCTGCCATTGTAGCACTATTAAGCCTAACTCTCCCGTCCTTAGGTTTAGATCCTTCCAAGTCTTTAGTCTCACTCCTTGACTCCATAATACCTTAGGCACTCATCTAAAACTTGCAATGTTGAGTCTTTGGTGTTATAACAATCTTTTAAACTTTCACAAATTGAAACCCTAACTAACCCTAGCGACTTTACTAACCCTAACTAGATAATGACGTCATGCCTATTTTGATCTCTTGTTTGGTATAAAACGTTGTGGCCTTGTCATCTAGCAATTGGCATTGATGTGTAGATTATTTTCATTGGCTTAATTTTCAAAATGTCCACTTCCTTGCCTTTCAAAACTAACCTAGAACTAGGGCTGACATCACCCTTAGCAGTATAGTGACGCAACAACAATATATATATATATATATAT
Source organism: Picea engelmannii (assembly GCA_009831015.1). Lineage (NCBI taxonomy): Eukaryota > Viridiplantae > Streptophyta > Pinopsida > Pinales > Pinaceae > Picea > Picea engelmannii. Next base: position 160,494 of record ML784827.1, read on the forward strand.
ATATATATATGAGAAAATTTAATGCGTTGTGATAAATCAAGGATTAATTTTGTACATTGAATGCTTTATCATTTTTATTTATTGAGGAAGTAATAATTATAAGTCTTAGCTTTAATTACAATCATTGACTTCGTCAATAATTACATTTATTTATGCTCATGTGTATATATCAAAGATAGTCATTAACAATTTGAAGTACTAACCACTGTTGCACGTTTTAGTTTTATTTTCCTTGTCTCGCAAACAGGTGCCCTTTTTCAGTGGAATACCTTCTCTTTGACTATCTTTCTTGGCAGTAATCTGTGAGAGGAAATCTTCATCTTGATCCTATAAACCTTAATACCTTTCAGAACCCCATATTACTAGGGACGTCTCCCTTGGGATTAGCCACCCTGTATAGAAAGAGCTCCCCATTGAGGTGACAGTGGGTGGGGAAAGCTCCTGTTACGCCAGTTTGACTCCTGACTTCAAGCTACTTGACCTATCCTACAAACTGAGCGATAACAGGGCCCACCAGTGGTCTCGGTGAATACTTAGATAGATAGATTGCATATTTCAGTTGTGTACCTATCATTTACTTCATTTCATGTTACATGTGTTTTGTCATTTCAAATACTGTGTATTTTGTTGTTCATCATTTAATTGTTTAAATTCCCTTTTTGCAGGTTTCTTGTAGGAAATAGCTATCTGTTACACTGTGTCTTTTATTTATTAGTGAATGGCTTGCAATCTACTAACCTTGTTTGTGTGTTAAAATGTTAAATTGATTTCCACAGGTTAAAACTGAGTAGTTAGAACAGAGTATTAGTTTAACACAGAGTACATAGTTTCTTTTACAAGTTTCGATGGATTAATAAATGCAAGTTTTGTTAATTTAATTTTCAGTTTTAGTCATGCTTTCCTGAATCTATTCTGCTTATCAATCTTGTTATAGTATGCTAAGATAGAAGTAGGTTTTTGATTATGTTTTTATAAGCATTTTAATTTGCAATCTGAGTTTTTAAAGATAGGATTAAGCTTGGTTTAATTATGAAATTCCAGTTTTAGATATTGTTTTTATAAGCATTTTGGTTTGAAGTCTGAGTTTTTAATAATAGGATTATCATATTTTAATTTATGAAATTTCCGTTCTAGATTTGAATTGCAATTTTAATTAGAAGTTTGAGTTTGAATTAATCTTTTGGTTACAAGTTTCTAATCGTGTGAATTTTCTTAAGTTATCATAAGAGTGCATTTGAATGAGTATAAGAGTGTTTTTCTTATCATTGATGATTGATATATGAATTGAGAGATCACGTGGATTTTCAAGATAGTTGATATTTCTTCTATGATGGGTATGCTCTCGCTAGATTACTTGATTCATACTTTTCATTTCTCCATAGAAGTTAATATTGAATTTATCCCTCTTGAGATATCACTAATCGTTAGATGCCATCGTGATGTCATTAGGCACTGAAGACATAATCACCATCTTTGAAGTTTCTTGTTATTGTAGATTAAGAATAGTTTTTTATTAATCTTTGAATACTGTCATGATGCTTTTGATTAAGTAGGTTAAGATTTCCCATTGTAGATTAGAAGTGATTATGAGTTTTATCTTAAGAATAGAGTTTACTTGCTGAATAGTTTCGATTAGTTTACTTGTTGAATAGTTTTGATAGGTATACTTACTGAACAAGTTTTACTAGGATTAGTTGTTTGATTGCTTACTTGCTTACTTGTTGATCCTCATTAGATTGAATAGATTGAATAGATTAACTTGTTGTTGTTGTTTCTCATTAAGTTGAATAGATTAGATTACTTTTTGTTTCTCATTAGAATAAATAGGTTAACTTGTTCCAAGTAGGGTTTTTGATATGCTTCTTTAGGAATAATCCATCGATCCATTGTTCAAAAGTTGCTTAGGGTAATTAGTTCAAGTTATTTAATAGGTTTTCCTCATTGATAGTCTTTGCTTAAGTAGATTAACCCTTAGATATACCATCTCCTTAGTTAGAACATACTTCCTCTAGCTTTTCTTCCTTGGCACATATAGTGCTACAATTCTAAGTTTGCTTACCCCAGTTTGACAATTTAATTGAGGGATTTAGTGTATATAGAACACCCATCACCAATCACCAATTGGTGACAAATTAGAGATCCCCTAATTACTGTCATATTAGGAAGGTGTTCTCGTCACTTTAGAGGTGGGGTAGTCACCTCAAGGGGGGAATCCTAGTGAAACTAGGGGGGATTGAGATGGAAAATGTGGTGTATGAATGGATTCCCCTAAAGGTCAATTCTCTATATTGTACAGAGAACTTGGTAATGAGTCTTCAGAAAGGCTTAGGGTTTCCAATGCTTTGGGTGATCTGCTGAGAGAATAATACCTTCCCGAGACACAATGAAAACCAAGTATACAATACAATATGTTATGTGAACAATAAAATTAAGCTTGTTGTCCCTAATTGCAACAATTATTAGTGATATATATCAACATATAAAATATAACAAGGGATGCAAAATAATTTCTAAACGTCCAATTGAATAAGCAAGAGACAAGTTAACAATGATGGATTAAGAATTTAGCACAAAAGAAAGGTTTTCACAAAAATCTTACTACATAGATATTTATAAGTATTATGGATGTAGAAAACGAAGCCTTATAATAAAAAATTTACCCAATGAAAATCACTTCAAACTAGCTCAAAAAGTGCGCTAGGGTTAGTAGTTTGTTAGGGCAAAGTACTGGCCAATTTCTAGGGTTAGTTTAGGAGTTATCTAGGGTTAGAGGGTTATATTTATGCAACCCAAATATATGTAAGTTAGTTTTATAATAGCATCAAGTTTTAATGGGTGAAAGAGAACACCTAAATGAGGTAAGATAGCTTAGGGCTCAAGGAAAAATATCCAAGTGAGAGAGCATTAAAACATCAAATTTTCACCTTTACCAATGCAATGTTTTATTTCTCTAATGCAATGACTATTGCCTTTGATTAATGGGTTAATGGGGTCAAACTAAAGAGCTAGAGCTACTACCTCCTTGGGGGTATAAATCCTCTTATTCCCCAAGGCAAGTAACCTGGGTAGGTTTTAAAACAAAGGGGTGTATATCCTTATACTTCCTTAGCAAACCCTTGCAAACAATAATTCTATGCTTAAAATTATGGTGGATCTAAAGCATGGGTGTATTCACTTATAATTCATACTTATCCTTAGAAAAAACAACCTTGAGCTTGAATTACAAATGACAACAACAAGTAAAAAATCTTACTAATCCAAATAGCACAAGATAAACCATAACATGCCGAGATAAACCACCACATTAGCTAGAAATGACCTCTAAGAGATAGCACATAATCATCATCATCAAGTACATAATCAAAAGAAACACCACACCATAGAACAAGAAAACAAAAATATTCAAGGGTAGAAAAAATTTTAGTCCTTCACTTCTGACAATGGTAGAGTTATGATTCAAAATGAGATCTTATGATCTCTATTTATACAAAATATCATTTAAATAGTTTGTCCACATTAGCAAGGGTTAAACATAAGATAAGGGGTCCAAAACCCTTATCTTACCCCTTGCAACAAAAAAATATTAAAAAAATCACTTTAAATTCACTTTTACACAAAATCAACCCTAGAATAGGTGACATCACCCCTTTAGGGGATGTTTTGGCACTTTGAAGAATTCATTGGGGTAGTAGATGCATGGATAGGCCTCTGAAGGCCACTTTTCATTCATCCAAGTCTTCTCTTGATGATCTCCAAGCTTCCTTCCTTCAAAATGTGCCACATGTCATCAAGCAACCTTCACCACTAAACCCTAGACCTCTAGGTGACGTCAAGCTTCTAAAAGTGACTTTTTGCCTCTCCTAGGAAAAAGGTTTGGCATGTAAGGGCTAGGTCATTTCATCCATGATGTCTTCTAGGCCTCCAAAGGTATGTATCTATCTTTCGGCATGTGGGCCCTTGGCATTCAACCTATGGGCTTCAATGCCCATGGAAGCCCAAGCTAAGTTTGTTCTTCCAAAATTATCCACCAACTAGGTCTTGCAAAGACAAATAAGGACGCTCTCCAAGGATCTCAGGTCACAATATAATGGTGGGTAAATCAAATCAATAAATGAGCCACCTAAGAATGTGCATCAAAGATTACCTATTCAAACAAGTAAGTTCTCAAAGACATTATGCAACTTGCTAATATTGGATATGGGAGAGTTGATTGTTGAAATAATGTAACTTCGAAGAATATTCTAATTATATTTGAGTTATTATTTTATAGATCAAATCCCCTTTTGCAGATTGATCAATTCCGGTCTTGTATAATATCAAATCCCATTTTTTGTATTGGTCAAACTATATTTGTATAATGGTATTTGTAAAGTCGACCCCTAGTAATTATAAAGTGGTTTTAGCCGCTTCTAGGAGAAGTCAACTCAACCAAGGGAAGAGACACAACCCTAGTGCCATATCACACTTGTATTTATATGTGAGGTTGGTGTCTCATTTACACACACTCACTCACTCATATAGTGCACATATCTTGAAGGTAGATTTGTAGGTGAAGGAGAAGAGAGGTGCATGCTCAATATTGGTCTGTCTTTGGTGTTTTGGTCTTAGTCTTGGCATTATATTGATAATCTATTCTTGAGGATTTTTTTTTTCCGGGTTTTCTCCCCCATGAGGGTTTCCGAGGATGAAATGTTGCGTACCTTATGATTGTGTCTCTTTCAGTGATCCTCCTTATAATGTTGTTTTGGAAATGCATTGAATGCTCATGTAAATTGGAAAGGGATCTGCTTCCCAACATTGTATAACAAATTTGATTTGTTAAGCGGAAAAGAAAACGTGAATCTGGTCCAACTTTGAGCTTGAGTTTCGAATGGATGTTTTGCCCCAAATTTTGAAAGTTTGAATGCTACAAAGTATCATAAAATAATTCCAAGGGTCCTCCTTTTATATTCACATACTGACATCAGGGATTGGAGAATGCGATCTTAGGAAAACTGCTTTTCTCCCCGAGGTGGCTCTAGAGGCGCCACACGTCCACAAATAAAACCATATTAGTTTTCCCCGGCCCCCCTTTGAACGATTAATCCTTGCGCTACTTCAATCGTCGATACGGGTTTCAACCGTTGATCTGGATCACTCTAAGATCTATGGTCCATCATGTCCCAACAACTTTTGATATCGGAGATTGGAGAAAACGGTCTTAGGCAAACTGCTTTTCACCTCGATGTAGCTCTAGGGGCGCCACACATCCATGAACAAAGCCATAGTGGTTTTTCACGGCCCGCCTTTGAGAAATTATCTTCCGCATTGAATAATCCCCCGATATGGCTCTCAGTTGTTGATCTGGGCTACTTTTAGATCGATGGTACGCATAATCCTACCTTTCATGCCTCCGCTATATTTTTCCACATGTCGCCATATAAGACTTTATCCTCCAAACTATTGCACCTCCATAATGATGTGGATTTTCGCTAAATCTCTGAAACTCAGAGCCTGATCTGAAAATTGTTATGATGAAAACATAATGAATTGTAGAATATACGTGTCAAAATTTCCTTGCTACAAGCCATTAAGGACATTCCAATCTACAAAAAGGTGGTCAAAGAATTGTGTATTAAGAAGCTAGGAAGGAAGCAGAAGAATCCTCCAACAATACATTTGATAGGAGAACTTTCTGAGTGCATATCAGAGCAGCCTATGGTCGCAAAATATGGGAACCCAGAAAACCCTGTAGTGACCATAACCATTAATGAGGTTTCCATCGGGAACACTCTCATAGACCTAGGGGCATCCATCAATGTTATGATTGTTACTACCATGGAGGAATTACAACTAAAACCTCTTCTTAGACCTACCCCAACTATTTTGGAATTAACAAATAAGACAAGGGTTATACCTGAAGGAATTTTGGATGATATCATAGTTACTTTAGCCTCATGGGAGAACCCAATATACTTTATTTTCATCCACTCAAAGGATCCTACCAAAGGGCATCCCGTTATTTTGGGAAGACCTTGGTTATCCACAACCAATGCATTTATTGGTTGTAGAGAGGGAGAAATGGCCATCTCAAATGGACTCTCTATACATAAGCTCACCATATATCCACCAACTCAACCTATCAAGGATAATATATGGTGGCTTTAATGTCCATACGAGAATGAGGACTCAGAAGAGCCCATCTTTCCAAGTGATCATTCATGGGCACTTCAAGAGAACACAACGAAAAATGTACTAAACCGGTTTATTTCTGCTATCACATGTGTTGATTTTCCACAATCTTTACCCCAATTTGAGTACATGTTTGGGGAAGAATTTCAGGAACAGTTGGACCCATCAATTTTATCTTTGACATCCTTTATCTTCGATATAGACGAGTCTTCCACATCTTACACCATTCCCTACAAGATTAGCCCAGGCAAATTTCTACATATAAATTTTTGGCTAGATGCAAAACAACAAAAGAAGTTATTAAGTGTCCTTAAAGAAAAATTAGGGGCATTCACTTGGGAATACACTGACATGAAGGGTATACACCCTGACACATGAATTCATAACATATATACCCAGGGGGAAGCAACACCTATTAAGCAACCCCAGAGAAGGATGAACCCAACACTCAAGGATATAGTAAAAGAGGAGATCCAAAAGTTATTAAATGTCATATTTATTTATCCCATCTCCGACAGTAAATGGGTATCCCCGCTTGTATTGGTTCCAAGCAAAGTAACCGAGAAATGGAGAATTTATGTTGATTTTCGAGAGCTTAACAAGGCCACTCTAAAGGATTATTTTCTTGTTCCTTTCATTGACTAAGTCTTGGATACCCTGTCAGGAAATAAATATTTCTCCTTTTTAGATGGATATAGCAGGTACAATCAAATTCTCATAGCACCCGAGGACTAGGACAAGAATACCTTTACTTGTCCTTTGGGAACCTATGCCTATAGGGTCTTACCATTTGGATTGTGTAATGCTCCTGCCACATTTCAACGAGCAGTACTAGGGATATTTTCTTATCTTATTCACAATTGTGTGGAGGTGTACATGGTTGAATTCACCGTATATGGAAATACCTACCAAAAAGCCTTATATAACTTAGAAAAATTCCTTGTCAGATGCCAAGAAATGAACTTGTCTTTAAGTCATGAAAAATGTAAAATGTTGTTGAATAAAGGAGTGGTTCTAGGACATCATGTTTCATCTTAAGGGATTAAATTCGATCCTGCTAATATTGAGGTCATCGTCAGAATTCCACCACCAAATAGTCAGAAAGAGGTGAGAAGATTTCTTGGACATGCTAGATACTACCGGCGGTTTATCGAAAATTTCACAAATATTGTTGCACCCATGTTTGGATTGTTAATAAAGGATGTTGATTTTCTTTGGACTGAGCAGTGTCAAACCGCCTTTGAAACTCTGAAAGCTAAGTTGTCTGTGGCACTAGTTCTTAGGGGGACCAATTGGGCTCTCCCATTTCACATATCCAATGATGCCTCCAACATTGCAATAGGAGGAGTATTAGGGAAGAAAGAAGACGATCAATCCTATGCCATTTATTTTGTGAGCAAGAACTTGTTCCCTACCGAGTTACAATATACAGTTACTGAAAAATAATTCTTGGCGGTAGTTCATGCTATTAATAAGTTTCACCACTACATCATAGGTTACAAAGTATTTGTACATATAGATCACTCTACCATTAGATTTCTCATGAATAAACCCATAACTAATGGCCGAGTGACTAGGTGGCTCCTGCTATTGCAAGAGTTTAATATCACCTTTCTTGACCGACCTGGAAAGGAGAATTTGGTAGCTGATTTATTTCACGCATAAAAATAAGGATGATGATATTCCCATTGATAATAGTTGCTCAGACGAGCACTTTTTTTCCCTTTCTATAAATACCCCATGGTTTGTAGATATGGAAAACTATTTGGAGACTAGTAAGTTACCATCTCATTTGTCACCTCATGAAAAGCGTAGAATTATTATGCAAAGTGCCAATTACTCTTGGGTTGGCCATGAACTTTTTCATACTGGTCTAGACTTTATTATTCATAGATGTGTCTGAGAAGATGAGATACCAGAAATCCTACGAAGTTGTCATGATGGACCATGTGGTGGCCATTTTTCTGACAAACGTACAACATATAAGGTGTTACATTTAGGTTACTTTTGGCCTAGCATTTTCAAGGATGCTTCCAGGTATGTGATGAGTTGTGATAGTTGTCAAAGGATAAGAAGACCCACATCAGCTGACGAAATGCCCTTGCATTCCCAAGTTATGATAAAACCTTTCGAGAAATGGGCCCTTGACTTTGTAGGACCAATTTCACCCATGTCTCATAAGAAAAATTATATTTTGGTTTGTACAGATTATGTCACCAAGTGGGTAGAAGAAAAATCCCTATTCAGGGCTACAGAAAAATCTGTTGTCAAATTCATTTATGAAGACATATTCAGCTGCTTTAGTGTTCCTTGTGATATTGTTAAAAACCAATGCACTCAATTCACATCCAATCTGATGACAGAACTAATGAAGAAATATGGGATTAAGCACTGCAAGTCTTCTCCATACCACCCACAAGATAATGGTCAGGTATAGTCCACAAACAAAGTTCTGGAAGCTATCTTAACAAAGAATGTTCAATTGCATCATCGGGATTGGGATGATAGGCTTCTAGAGGCTTTGTGGGCATATCAGGCCACCTGGAGAAACACCATTGGGAATACCCCTTATGAGATAGTGTATGGGAAACAAGTATTTCTACCAATAGAATTCCAAGTAATGACCTTCCGTATTGCTGCAGAATTGGGATTAAACTTATATGAGGCTCAGAAACAATGAACGCTACAGTTAAATGAGTTGTATGAGATAAGGAAATATGCTATCTAATGAACAATATTAGTCCAAAACCAGAGGAGCAAGTGGCATGAAAAGTTTATTAAGAAGAAACACTTCCAAACTGGTGATTGGGCTTTGTTGTTTGGCTCCCAATTTAAAACCTTCAAAGGAAAACTTACCACTCGGTGGTTGGGTCCTTACGAGGTAGTCACCATGTATGAAAATGGGGCTATGAAAATTAAAACAATTGACGATGGAGAAGTCTCCTTTGTAGTAAATAGACACCGACTGAAAATTTATCACAGATCCACTTCCAAAGAAGATTTTCTACAGGTTATGTCAACTGAAAAGGCATTGGCCTTAGTAGATGGGGAAGTCCCCCCTTTTTCTTGAATGTTTTTCTGAATTTTCGACTGTACATATGTAAATAATTTTTAAGTATGTTGGTAGACAATTCTTGAGTTTTTTGTAGGTATTTAGTTCACTAGGAGTAGACATTTTCAAGGAGATATAAAGGAAGGATTTTTCTTCAAAATATTGTTATATTTGAACCTTGTTGTCTGCTAAGCATCAATTGAATAATGATTTTTTGTAATTAGCCACATTTTTGCAAAGATTTCCATCTTCTTTTTATCAAGGCATCTTTAATATCAGCTGCTCTTAAACCTTCACCACTAGATATAAGGAAGTGATACCTTAAGCATCAAAATTAGAGGTTACTCATATAGTTTTCCCAAGAAACCTGAGTAAGTGAGTAAAGTATCTTTTTTAAAGAGTAATAAGGAGGTATGATTAGCAGTTAGCCATGTAAACATCACAATAACTTAAAAAATAAGAAAGTGAGTTGAGCCTAAAGATACCTTTTTGTTCTTTCCCAATGGTACCATCCACTACACACTAATAATGATTGATTATATCATATATTTAGATAGGTCACGTCCGGTTAAGTACCCCTTACATCAAGACAATATATAATGAATCTATAAAGGAAAGTCATCCTCTAACATAAATACCATCCCAATCTAAAAAAAAAGAAAAGAAAAAAGATTTTTTTTTTCAGAGTTGTCCCCCCATCTTCTTGCAAAAAACACTTATATTAAAATATTAAAAGATGGAGGGCCAACCTCTGATGGTGCAAGAGGCTAACCCGTAAGGATACTGACCAAGTTTGTTGGTAGTGGGTACCGACCTGTGGTATGACTAGGTAAACCTGTCGGAGTACTGAACATGCTTACTAGCAGCGGGGAATTCTACCTAGCGAGGATGATAATCTGACAAAAAAATAAGAAATTCCTAAATCTTAAACTTGTCCTGATGTACAAAATTACTTGTAGAAAAAGATGACACAAAGTATGTATGGTTAAGCTAAGTTTAATGAAATCCATAAATATTCCATCGGGAACTAACTTTGAGACTATCTTGAAACTCTCTCACCTACCTCTTCTGAACTAAATGTAGGATATTCTATCTTATAGGTGGAGCCATATTCTAACCGTCTCATCATACCAATATGTGAAATTTATCTCTACACTTAACAAGCTGTAAATCTTTGACTATCGGGAGAATTGACTGGTTTCCTATATTTTTTATTGTGAGGTGTCACAATACTTAGGAGTGGGGGAGGGGTTTCATGAGATGAAAAATGACAATATTTCCTATCTATAATCCATGAGAATAAGAAGTAGAATCTTTGTAAAAATTTATGTATATTGTTTTTATGATATGGGTTATTATATCAACAATTATTTTTTTATTGAAATGCTCACTGTGTGTTATTAACCTGTTGTGTATTTCTTCGACAAAACACTTAACTGGTTTTTCTCTATAGACTGTTCATTACAAACTATGATTACATGCCTTATAATATGCGATATAGAGGAACAAATTGTGATGATGTGTGAACACGATGGAAAAACAAGTAATAATGAAACACTCTTATCCTATCTCTGCTCCTTTTCACTATGACTGTCAAAAGTGTTTAAGACTGAGTGCTATGGATAAAACATCCATTACAGGATGAACAAATTTCATTTCACATAGGAGTACCATATGGAGTGCCATATGTAGTGCCATTTGAAATACCATATGGGGTGCCATATGGACGACTGGATGACGCGCCATATTAAGGATCAGATGAGTTGCACACACAGAGTAAATGACCACGATTTCAGGTAACCCAGAATCATTTGAATTAATTTGGTTGTTTAGTTGTATGATGAGATAGTTAAATGGAAATTGAGATTTAAATGATACAATCTATAAACACATTTTTATGATCAAATGTCCAAGTTGAAGACTTGGAAATTGATATAACTCCTTCATCATTACAATTGCCTCCAAAGGACACTCTTCAAATTCAAAATTAGTGCACTCATACTCACACATGGCAACTCGTGTGTGATGAATTCATCAATGAATTCAACCATTTCCACCTTGGGCACATTTAGAATCGGAGGGTTAGCTTAAATTCTTATCTCATTCATGCACTATGCTCATCCTCTGCCCAAATTCACTCTTGTATTCAATTCTTCTCCTCTGCTCATCATCCACACTGTCACCATGCCCAAATGATATGATCCATCCTCCCATATCAACCTCTTTGTTATCCCCGAGTTCTCACAGTGTAGGGAGGTCTTCCTTTGCGCAGGGTGGGAACCGTTCTTGTCCCATCTGTAGGGCCATGATGACAATGTTTATTTGCAATTCTCCCTTGGATTTGATGGAAGGATGGTGCACGTGGTGTCTCTGTCCTTCTTGGTATCTAAGTAGTCAATTTCCTTAGCCACAAATATTTCAAGAGTTGGATATCGCTGGATCAAACATCGCCAGTTTCCACGGTCAAGCTACAACAATGTTTTCAAGCTCGAGTTTCAAAATGTTTCTGGAGCTAAGGGATACTCCAAGGAGTGGATTAAAGATGAGATAATTAACCCCCTGATTTTCATCACCACAATTATCACTTGTGAAGGTAGATACTCTGTTTTTAAAGCTTTCCATTTTCGAATGTTAGCTCATTTCCAGTTTAACAAGCCATTGAATTTTCCTTTTTACTTCTTGAAAAGTCTTGAGAAGATATCTTCCCAAGTACGAAATAATGTGGCCAATCCTCATAAAAACTTATTCCACCACGACCTCATCAAATTTCTTGTTATATCCAAGTTGGCAAAAGAGGGGAAGACATGGGATGAGTTCATTTAAAAATTTTCAAACACCCATTGCATAATCAAGAACAACAAGAAAGCACTTGATCTAGGGACTATTACTCCATCCAAACACCATTCTTTGAAGACTCCAAACCATCCTACTCAAGATATCCCTCTACCGGAACAAAACACCAAGAAACTTGTTGATACCCCTACAGCCTCATCGGGCAAGAAGACTAAAAATCCTATTGATAACTCTCCAATTCCCTCAACATCTATTGATCCTGCACCCAAAAAGTTACAAGAGGAAACTCAACATGATTTCCCTGTAGTCCCCACAAATAGGAGAGGGGCCAATCGATTCAAAGGAGGACCTTTTCGAAAAAGTACTCGGAATGTAAGTGGGAAGTCTAATGTAAAAAATCCAGGGACTCCATATCCTATCCAAGTATATTTCGATCTCGAAAGCCCCCATAATGTAATGACCCTTTTTATTACTAGAAATAATTTCATAAATAAACCTAAAACATGGCTAATTATAATTAATATATAAATTA
>ML784827.1:174962-189205 GCA_009831015.1 Picea engelmannii
GTTGAAGCTGAAGGTTCAAGCTGCTGCAAGCGGAGGTTCAAGCTGAAAATTCGGAGGTTCAAGCTGAAGATTCAAGCTTAGCATCAGTGACAGGTATTTTATTTTTAAAATTGTGAAGTATATACTCAATTTTAACTTGTATGTAAAGTATCATGTAGATTTAAATTGTTAAGCATAGTGTGTTAAGTAAAAATGTTTTATTTTATTTATAAAATTCTGGGAATGAATATGCTCGAATTAGCAAATTTTTAGTTCTGTTAAAATTCCGCTCTGTTGAAATTTATGGTAGCCAAAATGAAATTATGGTTGTTACACATAAAATACTTAGGGAAGTTTTTGCATAAGAATTGGAGCCTGATAGAGAAGCAAAATCTGAACCCATTCCCCCTCTTAAACCCTCTGTTACACCTACCTTACAGATACCTACACCAGATCACAAAATTGATAGACTCTCTACATCCTTCAAGGGATCCAAGCCCTCCTTTGAGGTATCTGATCATACTCCAACCATTGAAAAATTACAACAGTAAAATTTTCAGATGCTGCAACATTTGGAAGAGAGGAAGACCATGGATAGACATTTCCACCACAATAATGCAATATTACAAGCAAAGGTGAATTCCCTCCAATGGTTGGTTGATCAAATGACCAATGACAATCATAGCCTTCGTTCATAATTGAAACACCACAAGAGGGCCAAGACAAAGTATTCAGGGAAAGAAGCTCCTAAAGCTCATCCATCCCCTTCTTAGAAAGTCTACTCATATTGGGAAATTCATTTTTTTTTGCAGTGGGACCTAAAAATCCTTAGGTGTGGGGGTAACGTTGGGCTCGTAATTTGGTTGTTTTATGATGATGATTGAATCCTTTTTGCACCGGTATTATATGTATTAATAACGATTTTGAAGATGTTTTCAAAGGATTTTGTATCAATTCATCGTGGATCTACAACAAATATGTGAAATTGATGTTTTTCAATGATTTAGAGTTAAATTTGATTTGATTGAATGTTTAAAAGAATCTAATGCACAATCTGTGTGTCACAGGATGAATTCACAATGCAATTTTCCATCTGGTAGCTCGTTCGACACTTCATCCAACAAACGATCTGGTACTTCATACAACACTGCGTCTGACACTGCATCCATCACTTGGAGTGTGGGTGAGTTGGTGGTTGTTATATTGGCAGCCTGTGTTGGGTGAATCAACGACCTGGGTTTTGTTCCCCATCACGGCCTCCAGCTACTGAGATCTTGACATCTCATATTAAGCAGTTATGATAATCATTGAGTGGCTCGTTCAATTTCTAGAAGCTAAAGGTTGTTAGCACACATTTAATGGGATTTACCATTTTTAGAGGAGGTAGACCCTTCTAGTGGTCGACCTCTCTAATTGTAATCATTATAAATACCACCAGTAGTGGCCAAACTAGATTTTAAGAATTGTTAGAATCCATTTCAATGTGTAACTCATACATTTCTGCAAACTTGTGTTAAGACTGCATTTTTAATTTAATGCTAGAACCGTGTTGATTAAGATTGCAATTTTCTATTGAGGAGTAACCACAACCTGCTGGGGGGCCCACCAGTGGTCTGGGTGAATACTTAGACAGATAGATTGCATATTTCAGTTGTGTACCTATCATTTACTTCATTTCATGTTACATGTGTTTTGTCATTTCAAATACTGTGTATTTTGTTGTTCATCATTTAATTGTTTAAATTCCCTTTTTGCAGGTTGCTTGTAGGAAATAGCTATCTGTTACGTTGTGTCTTTTATTTATTAGTGAATGGCTTGCAATCTACTAACCTTGTTTGTGTGTTAAAATGTTAAATTGATTTCCGCAGGTTAAAACTGAGTAGTTAGAACAAAGTATTAGTTTAACACAGAGTACATAGTTTCTTTTACAAGTTTCGATGGATTAATAAATGCAAGTTTTGTTAATTTAATTTTCAGTTTTAGTCATGCTTTCCTGAATCCATTCTGCTTATCAATCTTGTTATAGTATGCTAAGATAGAAGTAGGTTTTTGATTATGTTTTTATAAGCATTTTAATTTGCAATCTGAGTTTTTAAAGATAGGATTAAGCTCGGTTTAATTATGAAATTCCAGTTTTAGATATTGTTTTTATAAGCATTTTGGTTTGAAGTCTGAGTTTTTAATAATAGGATTATCTTAGTTTAATTTATGAAATTTCCGTTCTAGATTTGAATTGCAATTTTAATTAGAAGTTTGAGTTTGAATTAATCTTTTGGTTACGAGTTTCTAATCGTGTGAATTTTCTTAAGTTATCATAAGAGTGCATTTGAATGAGTATAAGAGTGTTTTTCTTATCATTGATGATTGATATATGAATTGAGAGATCACATGGATTTTCAGGATAGTTGATATTTATTCTATGATGGGTAAGCTCTCGTTAGATTACTTGATTCATACTTTTCATTTCTCCATAGAAGTTAATATTGAATTTATCCCTCTTGAGATATCACTAATCGTTAGATGCCATCGTGATGTCATTAGGCACCGAAGACATAATCATCATATTTGAAGTTTCTTGTTATTGTAGATTAAGAATAGTTTTTTATTAATCTTTGAATATTTTCATGATGCTTTTGATTAAGTAGGTTAAGATTTCCCATTGTAGATTAGAAGTGATTATGAGTTTTATCTTAAGAATAGATTTTAATTGCTGAATAGTTTCGATTAGTTTACTTGTTGAATAGTTTTGATAGGTATACTTATTGAACAAGTTTTACTAGGATTAGTTGTTTGATTGCTTACTTGCTTACTTGTTGATCCTCATTAGATTGAATAGATTGAATAGATTAACTTGTTGTTGTTGTTTCTCATTAAGTTGAATAGATTAGATTACTTTCTATTGCTCATTAGAATAAATAGGTTAACTTGTTCAAAGTAGGGTTTTTGATATGCTTCTTTAGGAATAATCCATCGATCCATTGTTTAAAAGTGGCTTAGGGTAAATAGTTCAAGTTATTTAATAGGTTTTCCTCATTGATAGTCTTTGCTTAAGTAGATTAACCCTTAGATATACCATCTCCTTAGTTAGTGTAACACACCCACTATCATAATTTAAAATTTTTGGGTTAATCTCCCATAATTGAGAAGTTCCCACAAACCTACCTTAGCGAAATGCCAATCCCTGGTTCAATATCGGGATTCGGGGTTCCTTTTATCGGGGTTTTGACACCCATGATGTCTTGGAAACTACAATCACCGATCGCCAATCTCTGATTCACGATCCTCCGAAATCCCGATGCGCTCCTTAGCATTAACTCCCCAGGCCAAGCCTGTGGTTTACTGCCTTTACGACCGTGGTCTTACCTTCTGTATGGGGCTACTCCTATCGGAGTTTCGGGATTTCCGTCGTTGTAATTCACGAGTCCTCAGAACTCGCAATTCTCCGATCCCCGATATGCCCCTAACGCATTATCCCTCTATGCTATACAATAGTCCATATGACCACTTATCATAAGACCACCGCCGTATAACCTCCCATCGAGATTTCGGCCTTTGTGATGACACAAAACACATGTCCCCGGGACTCGCAATTTCTCGATTCGCGACGCACCTTTCTAGTCACGCTAGCCCCACTGGATTAGCCCCTGGTCCACACGACCAACTCCGTGACCACTACCTTATTCCCGTCGGGGCTACGGGATTTCCCATGTCACAAGACCCACGTCCACGGGACCCGCAGTATCCCGATTCCCGACTCTCTCTGGATGCTTGACACGCGTCCCTTGGATCAACGACTTATGATGGTGTCGGGAATTCGCATATCACGGTTTTGTAATGTAAAGATTTCATGTCTTTGAAATCCCCGATACGCCGAACTTCGATATGCCGAACTCCGACTCTCTGGGATCTCTCGCCACGCGTCCTCGCTGATGGACGGTGTTGATCCCGTCGGGAAATGGTAGATCGCAATTTCCTGTTGCGAGCGTTCCATGTCCTTGGAAACGTTGATTTCCCGATCTGCGACTTTTGTCCGATCTCTGAAACCTGTCCCGTGTGAACGGACGACTCAGATCTTATCGGTAAATCGCGGATCGCGATTTCGGGTGGCAAGAGTTCCATGTATTCGAAATCCCCGATATGCCGAACTCCGACTCTCCGAGATCCTCTGCCACGTGTCCCTACTGTTTAGACGGCTCATATCCTATCGGGAAATCGCGGATCACGATCTCCTGTTGCACAATTTCCTTACCAACGAAAACTCCGATGAACAAAACGCCGACGACGCCCGATCCTTTGCCACCTGTCCTCGTAGACGGACGGCCCGGATTGATTCTCGGGGTTTCGGGACTTATGATGTCCTGGTTCTCATGGCCTCGAGAACTACGATTTTCCGATGGGCCAATCACCGATGGTTCTCGATGGTAGCCACCTGTCTCACGGATGGACGGCTATGATTGCACCGGGATTTTCCTACGGGTTTCCTGACTCTTCCCAGATGATGGACACCTGTCCTTCACTCTAACTCTAGTGGTCTCACCTTGCTTACGTCACTGTCGGGATATCGCCGATCGCGATTCCCAGCGACGCAGTTTCCTTATCTTTGAAAACCTCGATTTCCCAATCCACGACTCTACAGGATCCTCTGACATGCATCCTCGAACAATGGATGGTCCAGATATGATCGGGAAATCACGTATCGCGATTCCAATATGTAACGGTTTTATACTCCCCAAATCTTCGATGGTAAAAATCCCGACGCCTACCAAACACTGACACGTGTCCTGCCGAGATCAATGGCTAGGATCCGTTCTCTGCACACTAGAGTTTAACTCCGACGCATCTTCTCGAGATCTGACGATTGTCGGGACTATGATCCAAGATCTGACAGTTCAGATCATTTCTTCGCATGCCTACCCCTATGCTTAACCCCTGCGCA
The DNA here is from genome assembly GCA_009831015.1 of Picea engelmannii. Taxonomy (NCBI): domain Eukaryota; kingdom Viridiplantae; phylum Streptophyta; class Pinopsida; order Pinales; family Pinaceae; genus Picea; species Picea engelmannii. Next base: position 179,878 of record ML784827.1, read on the forward strand.
GCTTCTCCAGATCCAATGGATGACGGGTAATTGGACCGATATCTAACGGTCTAGATTCGTTCGTTTGGGTCTTGGAGTTTACGATCCCAATTTCTCGTTGCTCACGATGATAGAGGACAAAGGGTCAAGGTATGTAACGCCTTTGTTACTTCCATCAATCTAATGGTCGTGAATGACTATGGGTCCTCCGACGAGATCTCATCCATCGACTTATTTCGTCTCACAACACTACTATCTTGGAACCTCAATAGGATCGTTCCTCCTCGTACAGGGTTAATAAGGTCTGTGCGTTTGAGTCCCTATTCTGGGTTCTTGGTGAACCTTTCTGAGAAGGGAATTTCTGTGAAGAGATCCTTACCGGGGCATTCCTGGGAACAGATAAAGGGAGACAACTTCTCGAGAGTGGCTGGGCATGATTAGATTCATTTATCAATGTAAGTCAAGCACGGTTTCCTTGGTGTCAAGCATATATCGACTCATTCATATTAAGCACTACGCGGACATTCTCATGCTGAAATCATTTACTATCTCATGGTTCTATGAGCTAATATCTACTCCTTATTTAACCATTACTGCGCAGACATTCTTTCACAGAAAACATTTACAATTCCACCAGTCTATGAACATATGTGATAGCATATAAATTTCAAATGCAATATAAGCAAAACACTTATCAGAAATAACTTCAGCAATGGAAGCAACTGCTGAGAGGGGTGCTCTTTCCACCCAACCGTAGGCATAGTGACTCCTAATGGATTTACCACTAGCCACCCCCGAGCTGAGACCACGATGTCCTGAGACCTACATCTCTCTCTCTGCCAGTGCCCAGGAGAGAAGGTCGCAATCCCCTCCTCTCTGCGGTCACTCACTCTGCATAGAACTCCCGAGTTCCCCTCACGTCTGCCCCCTTCAATCGTTTCAGCCATACGCCTTATCCTCTCGCGAGGTTACGTGTGGAACGATTACCCTTGCGATAGTCATTCATGAAGGATCTATGGATAGGCGGTTCACCTCCCCATCCCTCATCAAGCCATCCACCTACTGGCCTGCAAGGCATTAATTTTAGGGCTAGCGAGCCGCTTTTGGTTCTCCGGGCCAGTGGAGTCCAAATACGGTATTTAATTCTTGGTGGAAGTTAACGCCCCTTTTTCAAGGTTCCCTCCACCACCATCGTGGTCTCTTTTCCGCACATCCCCTCCCAGCAGTCCTGTAATATAAATTCATAATGTTATTTACATTTATCGACCTTCTTCATAAGGTCCCTTCACATCATGCATTCACATTTTCATCATGCTTTAGCATGGTAATTCCTGTATTAGGATTAATTACAAATTTGGGGGAAACAGGGTGTTACAGTTAGATAATAATTCCTCTAGATTTTCTTCCTTGGCACATACAGTGCTACAACTCTAAGTTTGCTTACCCCAGGTTGACAATTTAATTGAGGGATTTAGTGTATATAGAACACCCATCACCAATCACCAATTAGCGGCAAAGTAGAGAGAACCTAATTACTGTCATATTAGGAAGGTGTCATCGTCACTTTAGAGGTGGGGTATTCACCTCAAGGGGGGAATCCTAGTGAAACTAGGGGGGATTGAGATGGAAAATGTGGTGTATGAATGGATTCCCCTAAAGGTCAATTATCTATATTGTACAGATAACTTGGTAATGAGTCTTCATAAAGGCTTAGGGTTTCCAATGCTTTGGGTGATCTGCTGAGAGAATAATACCTTCCCGAGACACAATGAAAACCAAGTATACAATACAATATGTTATGTGAACAATAAAATTAATCTTGTGTCCCTAACTGCAACAATTATCAATGATATATATCAGCATATAAAATATAACAAGGGATGCAAAATAATTTCTAAACGTCCAATTGAATAAGCAAGAGACAAGTTAACAATGATGGAGTAAGAATTTAGCACAAAAGGAAGGTTGTCACAAAAATCTTACTGCATAGATATTTATCAGTATTATGGTTGTAGAAAACCAAGCCTTATAATAAAAAAATTAGCCAATGAAAATCACTTCAAACTAGCTCAAAAAGTGCGGTAGGGTTAGTAGTTTGTTAGGGCAAAGTAATGGCCAATTTCTAGGGTTAGTTTAGGATTTATCTAGGGTTAGAGGGTTATATTTATGCAACCCTAATGTATGTAGGTTAGTTTTATAATAACATCAAGTTTTAATGGGTGAAAGAGAACACCTAAATGAGGTAAGATAGCTTAGGTCTCAAGGAAAAATATCCAAGTGAGAGAGCATTAAAACATCAACTTTTCACCTTTACCAATGCAATGTTTTATTTCTCTAATGAAATGACTAGTGCCTTTGATTAATGGGTTAATGGGGTCAAAGAAAAGATCTAGAGCTACTACCTCCTTGGGGGTATAAATCCTCTTATTCCCCAAGGCAAGTAACATGGGTAGGTTTTAAAACAAAGGGGTGTATATCCTTAAACTTCCGTAGCAAACCCTTGCAAACAATAATTCTATGCTTAAAATTATGGTGGATCTAAAGCATGGGTGTATGCACTTATACTTCATAATTATCCTTAGAAAAATCAACCTTGAGATTGAATTACAAATGATAGCAACAAGTAAAAAATCTTACTAATCCAAATAGCACAAGATAAACCATAACATGCCAAGATAAACCACCACAATAGCTAGAAATGACCTCTAAGAGATAGCACATAATCATCATCATCAAGTACATAATCAAAAGAAACACCACACCATAGCACAAGATAACAAAAATATTCAAGGGTAGCAAAAATTTTAGTCCTTCACTTTTGACAATGGTAGAGTTACGATTCAAAATGAGATCTTATGATCTCTATTTACACAAAATATCATTTACATAGTTTTTCCACATTAGCAAGGGTTAAACATAAGATAAGGGGTCCAAAACCCTTATCTTACCCATTGCAACAAAATAATATTAAAAAAATCACTTTAAATTCACTTTTACACAAAATCAACCCTAGAATAGGCGACATCACCCCTTTAGGGGATGTTTTGGCAATTTGAAGAATTCATTGGGGTAGTAGATGCATGGATAGGCCTCTGAAGGCCATTTTTCATTCATCCAAGTATTCTCTTGATGATCTCCAAGCTTCCTTCCTTCAAAACGTGCCACATGTCATCAAGCAACCTTCACCACTAAACCCTATCCCTCTAGGTGACGTCAAGCTTCTAAAAGTGACATTTTGCCTCTCCTAGGAAAAAGGTTTGGCATGTAAGGGCTAGGTCATTTCATCCATGATGTCTTCTAGGCCTCCAAAGGTACGTATCTGTCTTTCGGCATGTGGGCCCTTGGCATTCAACCTATGGGATTCAATTCCCATGGAAGCCCAAGCTAAGTTTGTTCTTCCAAAAATATCCACCAACTAGGTCCTGCAAAGACAAATAAGCACGCTCTCCAAGGATCTCAAGTCATAATATAATAGTGGGTAAATAAAATCAATAAATGAGCCACCTAAGAATGTGCATCAAAGATTACCTAGTCAAACAAGTAAGTGCTCAAAGACATTATGCAACTTGCTAATATTGGATATGGGAGAGTTGATTGTTGAAATAATGTAACTTCGAAGAATATTCTAATTATATTTGAGTTATTATTTTATAGATCAAATCCCCTTTTGCAGATTGATCAATTCCGGTCTTGTATAATATCAAATCCCCTTTTGTGTATTCGTCAAACAGTATTTGTATAATGGTATTTGTAAAGTCGACCCCTAGTAATTATAAAGTGGTTTTAGTCGCTTCTAGGAGAAGTCAGCTCAACCAAGTGAAGAGACACAACCCTAGCACCATCTCACACTTGTATTTATATGTGAGGTTGGTGTCTCATTTACACACACTCACTCACTCATCTAGTGCACATATCTTGAAGGCATATTTGTAGGTGAAGGAGAAGAGAGGTGCATGCTCAGTATTGGTTTGTCTTTGGTGTTTTGGTCTTAGTCTTGGCATTGTATTGATAATCTATTATTGAGGATTTTGTTTTCTGGGTTTTCTCCCCCATGAGGGTTTCCGAGGATGAAATGTTGCGTACCTTATGATTGTGTCTCTTTCAGTGATCCTCCTTATACTGTTGTTTTGGAAATGCATTGAATGCTCATGTAAATTGGAAAGGGATCTGCTTCCCAACATTGTATAACAAATTTGATTTGTTAAGCGGAAAAGAAAACGTGAATCTGGTCCAACTTTGAGTTTGAGTTTTGAATGGATGTTTTGCGCCAAATTTTGAAAGTTTGAATGCTACAAAGTATCATAAAATAATTCCAAGGGTCCTCCTTTTATATGCACATACCGACATCAGGGATTGGAGAATGCGATCTTAGGAAAACTACTTTCTCCCTGATGTGGTTCTAGAGGCGCCATGCGTCCACAAATAAAACCATATTGGTTTTCCCCGGCCCCCCTTTGAACGATTAATCCTTGCGCTACTTCAATCATCGATACGAGTTTCAACTGTTGATAGGGATCACTCTAAGATCTATGGTCCATCATGTCCCAACAACTTTCGATATCAGAGATTGGAGAAAATTGTCTTAGGCAAACTGCTTTTCACCTCGATGTAGCTCTAGAGGTGCCACACGTCCATGAACAAAGCCATAGTGGTTTTTCCTGGTCCGCCTTTAAGAAATTATCTTCCACGTTGAATCGTCCCCCGATATGCCTCTCAGTCGTTGATCTAGGCTACTTTTAGATCGATGGTACGCATAATCCTACCTTTCGTGCCTCCATTATATTTTTCCACATGTCTCCATATAAGACTTTATCCTCCAAACTATCGCACCTCCATAATGATGTGGATTTTTGCTAAATCTCTGAAACTCAGAGCTTGATCTGAAAATTGTTATGATGAAAACATAATGAATTGAAGAATATATGTGTCAAAATTCCCTTGCTACAAGCCATTAAGGACATTCCAATCTACAAAAAGGTGGTCAAAGAATTGTGTATTAAGAAGCCAGGAAAGAAGTAGAGGAATCCTCCAACAATACATTTGATAGGAGAACTTTCTGAGTACATATCAGAGCAGCCTATGGTCGCAAAATGTGGGAACCCAAGAAACCCTATAGTGACCATAACCATTAATGAGGTTTCCATCAGGAACACTCTCATAGACCTAGGGGCATCCATCAATGTTATGACTATTACTACCTTGGAGGAATTACAACTAAAAACTCTTCTTAGACCTACCCCAACTATTTTGGAATTAACAAATAAGACAAGGGTTATACCTGAAGGAATTTTGGATGATATCATAGTTAATTTAGCCTCATGGGAGTACCCAATATATTTTATTTTCATGCACTCAAAGGATCCTACCAAAGGGAATCCCGTTATTTTGGGAAGACCTTGGTTAGCCAGAACCAATGCATTTATTGGTTGTAGAGAGGCATAAATGACCATCTCAAATGGGATCTCTATACATAAGCCCACCATATATCCACCAACTCAACCTATCAAGGATAATCTATGGTGGCTTGAATGTCCATACGAGAATGAGGACTGAGAAGAGCCCATGTTTCCAAGTGATCATTCATGGGCACTTCAAGAGCACACAACGAAAAATGTACTAAACCGGTTTATTTATGCTATCACGCGTGTTGATTTTCCATAATCTTTACCCCAATTTGAGTACATGTTTGGGGAAGAATTCCAGGAACAGTTGGACCCATCAATTTTATCTTCGACATCCTTTATCTTCGAGATAGACGAGTCTACCACATCTTACACCATTCCCTACGAGATTAGCCCAGAGAAATTTCTACATATAAATTTTGGGCTAGATGCAGAACAACAAAATAAGTTATTAAGTGTCCTTAAAGAAAAATTAGGGGCATTCACCTGGGAATACACTGACATGAAGGGTATACACCCTGACACATGAATTCATCACATATATACCCAGGGGGAAGTAACACCTATTAAGAAACCCCAGAGAAGGATGAACCCAACACTCAAGGATATAGTAAAAGAGGAGATCCAAAAGTTATTAAATGTCAGATTTATTTATCCCATCTCCGACAGTACATGGGTATCCCCGCTTGTATTGGTTCTAAAGAAAGTAACCAGGAAATGGAGAATTTGTGTTGATTTCTGAGAGCTTAACAAGGCCACTCTAAAGGATTACTTTCCTGTTCCTTTCATTGACTAAGTCTTGGATACCCTGTCAGGAAATAAATATTTCTCCTTTTTAGATGGATATAGCGGGTACAATCAAATTCTCATTGCACCCGAGGACTAGAACAAGAATACCTTTACTTGTCCTTTGGGAACCTATTCCTATAGGGTCTTACCATTTGGATTGTGTAATGCTCCTGCCACATTTCAACGAGCAGTACTAGGGATATTTTCTGATCTTATTCACAATTGTGTGGAGGTGTACATGGTTGAATTCATAGTATATGGAAATACCTACCAGGAAGCCTTAGATAACTTAGAAAAATTCCTTGTCAGATGCCAAGAAATGAACCTTTCTTTAAGTCATGTAAAATGTAAAATGTTGTTGAATATAGGAGTGGTTATAGGACATCACGTTTCATCTTAAGGTTTTAAATTTGATCCTGCTAATATTGAGGTCATCGTCAGAATTCCACCACCAAATAGTCAGAAAGAGGTGAAAAGCTTTCTTGGACATGCTAGATACTACTGACAGTTTATCGAAAATTTCGCAAATATTGTTGCACCCATGTTTGGATTGTTAATAAAGGATGTTGATTTTCTTTGGACTGAGCAGTGTCAAACCACCTTTGAAACTCCGAAAGCTAAGCTGTATGTGGCACCAGTTCTTAGGGGGACCAATTGGGCTCTCCCATTTCACATATCCACTGATGCCTCCAACATTGCAATAGGAGGAGTATTAGGGAAGAAAGAAGACGATCAATCCTATGCCATTTATTTTGTGATCAAGAACTTGTTCCTTGCTGAGTTACAATATACAGTTACTGAAAAATAATTCTTGGCGGTAGTTCATGCTATTAATAAGTTTCACCACTACATCATAGGTTACGAAGTATTTGTAAATATAGATCACTCTTCCATTATATTTCTCATGAATAAAACCATAACTAATGGCCGAGTGACTAGGTGTCTCTTGCTATTGCAAGAGTTTAATATCAACGTTCTTGACCGACCTGGAAAGGAGAATTTGGTAGCTGATTTTATTTCACGCATAAAAAAATGAGGATGATGATATTCCCATTGATAATAGTTTCTTGGACGAGCACTTTTTTTCCCTTTCTATAAATACCCCATGGTTTGTAGATATGGAAAACTATTTGGATACTAGTAAGTTACCATCTCATTTGTCACCTCATGAAAAGTGTAGAATTATTACGCAAAGTGCCAATTACTCTTGGGTTGGCCATGAAATTTTTCGTACTGGTCCAGACTTTATTATTCGTAGATGTGTCCGAGAAGATGAGATACCAGAAATCCTATGAAGTTGTCATGAGGGACCATGTGGTGGCCATTTTTCTGACAAACGTACAACATATAAGGTGTTACATTTAGGTTACTTTTGGCCTAGCATTTTCAAGGATGCTTCCAAGTATGTGATGAGTTGTGATAGTTGTCAAAGGATAAGAAGACCCAAATTAGCTGACGAAATGCCCTTGTGTGCCCAAGTTATGATAAAACCTTTCGATAAATGGGCCCTTGACTTTGTAAGACCAATTTCACCCATGTCGCATAAGAAAAATTATATTTTGGTTTGTACAGATTATGTCACCAAGTGGGTAGAAGAAAAATCCCTATTCAGGGCTACAGAAAAATCTGTTGTCAAATTCATTTATGAAGACATATTCACCCGCTTTGGTGTTCCTTGTGATATTGTTACAAACCAAGGCACTCAATTCACTTCCAATCTGATGACAGAACTAATGAAGAAATATGGGATTAAGCACTGCAAGTCTTCTCCATACCACCCATAAGATAATGGTTAGGTAGAGTCCACAAACAAAGTTCTAGAAGCTATCTTAAAAAATATTGTTCAATTGCATCATCGAGATTGGTATGATAGGCTTCTAGAGGCTTTGTGGGCATATCAGACCACCTGAAGAAGCACCATTGGGCATACCCCTTATGAGCTAGTGTATGGGAAACAAGTACTTCTACCAATATAATTCCAAGTAATGACCTTCCGTATTGCTGCAGAATTGGGATTAAACTTATATGAGGCTCAGAAACAATGAACCCTACAATTAAACGAGTTGTATGAGATAAGGAAAGATGCTATCTAACGAACAATATTAGTCCAAAACCAGAGGAGCAAGTGGCATGAAACGTTTATTAAGAAGAAACACTTCCAAACTGGTGATTGGGCTTTGTTGTTTGACTCCCAATTTAAAACCTTCAAAGGAAAACTTACCACTCGGTGGTTGGGTCCTTACGAGGTAGTCACCATGTATGAAAATGGGGCTGTGAAAATTAAAACAATTGACGATGGAGAAGTCTCCTTCATAGTAAATAGACACCGACTCAAAATTTATAACAGATCCACTTCCAAAGAAGATTTTCTACAGGTCATGTCAAATGAAAAGGCATTGGCCTTAGTAGATGGGGAAGTGCCCCCTTGTTCTTGAATGTCTTTTTGAATTTTCGACTGTACATATGTAAATAATTTTGAAGTATGTTGATAGACAATTCTAGAGATTTTTGTAGGTATTTATTTCACCAGGAGTAGACATTTTCAAGGAGATATAAAGGAAGGATTTTTCTTCAAAATATTGTTATATTTGAACCTTGTTGTCTGCTAAGCATCAATTGAATAATGATTTTTTGTAATTAGCCACATTTTTGCAAAGATTTCCATCTTCTTTTTATCAAGGCATCTTTAATATTAGCTGCTCTTAAACCTTCACCACTAGATATAAGGAAGTGATACCTTAGGCATCAAAATTAGAGGTTACTCATACAGTTTTCCCAAGAAAACTGAGTAAGTGAGTAAAGTATCTTTATTAAAGAGTAACAAGGAGGTATGATTAGCAGTTAGCCATGGAAACATCACAATAACTTAAAAAATAAGAAAGTGAGTTGAGCCTAAAGATACCTTTCTGTTCTTTCCCAATGGTACCATCCACTACACACTAATAATGATTGATTATATCATATATTTAGATAGGCCATGTCCTCTTAAGTACCCCTTACATAAAGACAATCTATAATTAATCTATAAAGGAAAGTCATCCTCTAACATAAATACCATCCCAATCTAAAAATAAATAAAATAATTTTATTTTATTTTATTTTATTTTATTTTATTTTATTTTATTTATTTATTTTTTTTTTTTTTTTTTTTCAGAGTT
>ML784827.1:189255-225756 GCA_009831015.1 Picea engelmannii
AGAGTTGTCCCCCCATCTTCTTGCATAAAACACTTATATTAAAATATTAAAAGATGGAGGGATAGTCTCTGATGGTGTAAGAGGCTAACCTGTCAGGATACTGAACAAGTTTGTTGGTAGTGGGTATTGGCTTGTGGTATGACTAGGCAAACCCCTCGGAGTACTGAACATGCTTACTAGCAGCAGGGCATTCTACCTAGTGAGGATGATAATCTGCCAAAAAAATAAGAAATTCCTAAATCTTAAACTTGTCCTGATGTACAAAATTACTTGTAGAAAAAGATGACACAAAGTATGTATGGTTAAGCTAAGTTTAATGAAATCCATAAATATGCCATTGGGAACTAACTTTGAGACTATCTTGAAACTCTCTCACCTACCTCTTCTTAACTATATGTAGGATATTCTATCCTATAGGTGGGGCCATATTCTAACTGTCTCGTCATACCAATATGTGAAATTTATCTCTACACTTAACAAGTTGTAAATCTTCGACTATCGGGAGAATTGACTGGTTTCCTATATTTTTTATTGTGAGGTGTCACAATACTTAGGAGTGGGGGAGGGGTTTCATGAGATGAAAAATGACAATATTGCCTATCTATAATCCATGAGAATAAGAAGTAGAATCTTTGTAAAAATTTATGTATATTGTTTTTATGATATGGGTTATTATATCAACAATTATTTTTTTATTGAAATGCTCACTGTGTGTTATTAACCTGCTGTATATTTCTTCGACATAACACTTAATTGGTTTTTCTCTATAGACTGTTCATTACAGACTATGATTACATGCCTTATAATATGTGATATAGACGAACAAATTTTTATGATGTGTGAGCACGATGGAAAAACAAGTAATAATGAAACACTCTTATCCTATCTCTGCTCCTTTTCACTATGACTGTCAAAAGTGTTTAAGACTGAGTGCTATGGATAAAACATCCATTACAGGATGAACAAATTTCATTTTTCATAGGAGTACCATATGGAGTGCCGTATGGAGTGCCATTTGAAATACCATATGGGGTTCCATATGGACGACTGGATGACACGCCATATGAAGGATCGGATGAGGTGCACACACAGAGTAAATGACCACGATTTCAGGTAACCCATAATCGTTTGAATTAATTTGGCTGTTCAGTTGTATGATGAGATAGTTAAATGGAAATTGATATTTAAATGATACAATCTGTAAACGCATTTTTATGATCAAATGTCCAAGTTGAAGACTTGGAAATTGATATAACTCCTTCATCATTACAATTGCCTCCAAAGGACACTCTTCAAATTCAAAATTAGTGCACTCATACTCACACATGGAAACTCGTGTGTGATAAATTCATCAATGAATTCAATTGTTTCGACCTTGGGCGCATTCAAAATCAGAATTTTTCAGTGGATAGATTCTCCGAAAATTCAAACCCTAGTTTTGAATGGTACTAGAAAACTAGGAAACCAAAACCATTACTAAAAGTACTAGTCCAAAATTGTGCAGGTCAAGTTTCAAGGGGTAAAACTTGGAATCTTATGAAACATTCAGCTCGAAAAAACTCATCTCAGCCCAGTGCATCTCCTGGTAAGCTTAGTTTCATTTTTTGAGCACTTTCATTTTTTGGTCATTTTCTTAGATCCAGGTCAAGATGTTTGCAAGCACCAAGACTGTTGACAAGTTAGAAGGCGTGGAAATTTTTTGTCCCTGGAAGTATAAAATTGGAATCATTCTTGAAGAGAATGAACTTGAAAAATTCATAAAATAAAATGTATCAGAACCCGAAGAAAATGTAGCCCAAGAGAAGTACAAGAAGGATACAATTAAGGCTAAAAGAATAATTGCAGATTCCATTAAATACCACTTGATCCCTCAAGTGTATTCTAAGAATACTCCAATATATATGTTTGATTCCCTAACCAAAATGTAAGAAGGAAAGAACATCAACCAGAAGACGAACTTGAGAACCCAACTCAATAATGAAAAGATGCAAAAAGAAGAAATAATTCAAGACTATTTCTCTAGGGTTTCTCAATTCAAGGAATAGTTAGAGGCAATTGGAGAAAACTTATCTAAATATGAACTTGTGATGACAAATATTACTGGTCTCACAAGACCTTGGGATTCCTTCATCCAAACTATTTTTGCAAGAAAAAAACATAATCCAATTTGACAGTTTATGGGAAGAATGTGTTCAAGAAGAAGCAAGAGTGGCCAACCAAGAAGTTGTCTTATTAAGAGATGAATATCTATCCCTATAAGCTCATGCTAAGGGTGGAAAGGGAAAGTATCATTTTGAAAAGGAGATTCACTTTCATAAAGAGTCTCACTCTCCAAAGAGATTCAAGAAATATCATAAAGGTCAAAGAGGGAAAAAATATTTCTCCTCCTACCAGTGTTATCATTGTGATAATATGGGACACATTGCTAAGAATTGTCCTGCCATAAGGGAAGAATAGAAGAAGAGAAATAAAAAAAGACATCATGCCCATGCAGTTGAAGATGAGGATCCACCCAACAAGTTATCTAAAGAAGAGGTTAAATAATATGTTTTGTTTTCCTCTCTCTCAGGATCTGTAGCACCTAGAGAGGAAAATTGGCTCATAGATAGTGGCGCCTCTAAGCACATGATAGGTCAGAAGAAAAATCTCTCTAGACTTATAGATAAGGACTCCCCCCAGAAAGTTTCACTGGGATATGATTATCAGTACCCAATCAAAGGAATTGGAGAAGCCAACTACAAACTTGATTCAGGAACTCCGATGAGAATGAAGGATGTAATCTATATACCAGGTTTGAAAAAGAACTTAATTTCTATTTCAGCCCTAGATAAGAAAGGTTTCAGGGTTTCATTCATAGATGGTTAAGTTCTTATGTGGTCTAAAGGAAAAACTATAGAAGATGCAGTTGTTATTGGAATAGAAGAAGGTGGTTTGTACAAGTTAAAGGGTCACTCAGATGTAGCTTTGACTCATTCTACTGAAAGTCCTTGTGAACTTTGGCATAGAAGACTAGCTCACATAAACTACAAAGCCTTACCATATGTAAGAAAGGTAGTTACAGGTTTACTAGAACTAAAGGTTGATCACGAAGGTGTATGTAATGGATGTGCAAAAGGAAAGAACATAAAAAATCCTTTTCTAAAGAGCAACATTAAAGTAAAAGGAATTCCAGAACTTGTCCACTCAGATGTATGCAGTCCAATTCCATCAACCTCTCTAAGAGGGTATTGATGATTACTCTTGTAAGACTTGGGTTTATTTCTTGAATTCAAAAGATAAAGTACCTGGAAAGTTCAAGGAATTCAAAGCCTTGATAGAAAACCTCTCCAAAAGGAAAATCAAGATACTCAGGTTAGACAATGGAGGAGAGTACACTTCAAATTAATTTGGAATCTTTTCAGAGATGTTGGGATTAAGGGGGAGCTCACCACTCCCTATAATCCTCAACAAAATGGTGTAGCAGAAAGAAAGAAAATAATAATTATGGAAGCAATAAAGACTTTGATTCATGATCAAGATCTTCCAATGCACTTTTGTGTTGAAGCAACAAGAACAATAGTATATGTCCAAAACAAATTATCCCATAGTGCACTTTGATTCAAAACTTGCAAAGAATTTTTCACCGAAAAGAACCTAGAAGTAAGTCATCTCAAAATATTTGGTTGTCCATTATTTGTACACATTCCAAAAGAAAAGAGAAATAAGTTGGATCCTTCAGGAGAGAAGGGAATATTTGTTGGATACTGTGAGGTCTCTAAGGCCTTCATAATTTACATTCTAAGTTACCATCATATTGAGATCAATAGAGATGTAACATTTGATGAATATGCCACACTCAAAAGATCAAGGAAATTCCATCTTGAAGAAGAATATGAAGACGTATCTGTAGCTCCCAGAGTTGCAGAACCTGTAAAGGGAGTTGTAGTTACCCCCGATGATGATATTCCAGAATATCATGATATGATAGAATCTCAAGAACGTCTCCGTATGATGATCTCTCACAAGATAAAGCCAACTTGGATGAAATAACTTATTCAATATGAAGAGAAGTATGGTGCCCTAGAAGGAACCATCCGACAAAGAAAGAAACCTAAGCCATTCTCCAGCTATATTCAGAAGAAAGAATGGATGGACTCCATGACAAAAGAATACCATTCCATTATGAAGAAGTGTGTATTGGAAGTAGTTCCTAGACCAAAGAACAAAGATGCAGTATCTTCCAAGTGGATATAAAAAATAAAACATGCAGTAGACAGAAGTATTGAAAAACATAAGGAAAGATTTGTGGATCATGGATTTTGTCAAAAGGAAGGTATTGACTATGAAGAAACATTTTCTCCTGTAGCCAAATACACTTCTATAAGAACCATCATATCTCTTGTCGACAAAATGAAGTGGAAGTTGCACCAGATGGATGTGAAAACAACTTTCCTAAATGGTGTTATTGAAGAATAAGTGTATATAGAACAACCACAAGGGTTTGAAGTTTAAGATAGAAATAATCATGTCTGCAAATTGAAGAAAGCTCTGTACGGGTTGAAGCAAGCTCCTAGAGCTTGGTATGGAAGAATTGATAGTTTTCTGACAAGCTTGGTCTTTACCAAGAGTAAAGTTGATCCTAAACTATACTTCAAGGTTATGAATGATGATCCAATTATATTGCTACTATATGTGGATGATTTGTGCTTGACAGGAGAAGAAAATCTCATCACATATTGTAAGAAGAAGCTCGCTGCAGAGTTTGAGATGAAATACCTAGGCCCAATGATTTATTTCTTAGGTATTGAAGTTTGGCATATCCCATAGAAGATCTTCCTTAACCAAGGGAAGTATGCAGTTGAAATAATCAAGAGATTTGACATGTTGGAATGTAAAGCCATGAACACACCCATGGAAATGAATTTGAAGCTCCTAGTTGATACTTTTTCAGAGTTGGTTGATGCTACTCTATATAGATAGATTATTGGATTGTTGTTGTATTTGACGAATACCAGGCCATACATATGATTTTTTGTGAACACCTTGAGTCAATATATGGTGGAGCCCAAACATGTTCACCTTGTATATGCAAAGCATGTGATGAGATACCTTAAGGGTACATTGGATTATGGTCTCTGTTATACTGGAGATCATGACTTCAGACTATATGGTTATACTGATTCAGATTTGGCTGGAAGTGCTTTAGACAGAAAGATAAATTCAGGATGTTGTTTCAGTTTGGGGTCAGCCATGAATTCATGTTAAAGCATGAAGCAATCCAATATTTCTCTCATCACGACAGAAGCGAAGTACATTGCAACATGTTTTTCCAGTTGTGAATCCATATGGAAGTCACTGTGATCCTATGTGATAACTAGAATTGTATAAATATGATGGAGAACCCAGTGTTCTATGATAAGTCAAAGAACATAGAGATCCAATACCACTATATTTTTGATATGGTGTAGAGGGGAGATGTAAAGCTCCAATATGTTAGTACAAATGAGTAGGTTGTAGATGTGTTGACCAAGCCTCTATCTCGTGTGAAGTTTGAGTAGTTCCGAGACAAGATTGGTGTAATATGAAAGGACCTCCCTCAAAAGAGGGAGTGATGATGATGATACTATGGTATCTTGACCAACAACAGGTATCTCTGTTAGGATTTTATATCCTAGGGGATTGATCATCCTTGGGAAGATCTCGAAGGTACGATAAGGATGGTCTGTTAGAGTACCTATGGATGTATATGCCAATTGTGTTCAATAGTGGTAGCTCAGTTAAGATTTTATATCTAGGGAATCTTACGATTCTTGGGCAGATCCCAAAGGTCCTATAAGGACGGTCTGTCAGAGTACCACGTGGTATATTATTAGGATTTTATATCCTAGGGATTATATTATTCATGGGAAGATCTCGAAGGTCTGGTAAGGACAGACTATTAGAGTACCACAAAATGTTGTTGTTAATGCACCTATCTCATTCTATTGCCACATGTTGATGATGATGTTCCATCCTCATGTTTTTATTGATGATGTTATTCCATCCTCGTGTTGTTGATGATGTTTTTGTTCCAGCTTCATTCTATTGATGTTGATGTTTCATCCTCATCTTGATGATGATGATGATGTTTCTCCAACTTCATGTTGTAAACGATGATGATATTGATGATGAGAAAAACTTCTGATGATTAATAGATGTGTTATTCAGTGTTTGATATGCTCATGATCATGCTTCCCTCTCCTTATCTTGATGATGTTGTATTGATTCATGTTAGTAGAATACCCTTCTCATTAAGGGGTAGTGTTGAAATACTGTAACTTCAAAGAATATTTTAATTATATTTGAGTTATTATTTTATAGATCAAATCCCCTTTTTCAGATTGATCAAGTCAGGTATTGTATAAGATTAAATGCCCTTTTGTGGATTGGTCAAACTATATTTGTATAGTGGTATTTGTAAAGACACCCACTATTAATTATAAAGTGATTTTAGCCACTTCTAGGAAAAGTCGGAACAACCAACTGAAGAGACACAACCCTAGTTCCATCTCACACTTGTATTTATATGTGAGTTTGGTATCTCATTTACACACACTCACTCACTCACCTAGTGCGCATATATTGAAGGTAGTTGCAGTTGCAACAAGAAGGAGAAGAGAGGTGCATGCTTAGTATTGGTATTTCTTTGGTTTTTTGGTCTTAGTCTTGGAATTTTATTGGAAATATGTTATTGAGGAATTTTCTGTTGGTTTTTCTCCCCCATGAGGGTTTCCCAGGATAAAATGTTGTATACCTTGTGATTGTGTTTCTTTCAGTGATCCTCCTTATCCTATTGTTTTGGAAATGCATTGAATGCTCATGTAAATTGGAAATAACCTAATAAAAACCATAAAAAATTAACATTGACAAGGTGTCCTATTGGGTAGATATTTCCCTAGGTCAAGGAGTGTTTCCAAAGTGATCCCTCTCTAAGCCATGTGAAATATATGAAGTGGTTATGGATCAAGACTAACTGAGCATGGGGTCATGAAATACAAGGAGTTGTAGTGTCTCATTCATGTGTTTATTTTTAGAGGGTGTGTGACACCTTTGTTAGCAATGAATGTTTTCCAATCCCATCCTCTTACCATTATTTGTTTCTTTCATGTTTTAAGGAATAGGTTTAAGGTCATTTTCCTAGCATGGTATCCATATAATGACAATGTCACTCACAAATACCTTGCGGAAAAGAGAATGCTGACTCGTGATGAGACCCCCTTTCTCTCAGTTGTGTAACTAAGAGCCACTACCCTGGCTTGGTGGCCAGATGATGGTAATGTCATACTGCTAGATTCCCATGATCATGATAGCCCGACTCGGGATGAGACCTCTTATCCTCCAACTAACCCCCTAAGAATTCACTATCATTTATTCTTGTAGGTCCCCCTTTTCTTACAAAGAAACATTTCATTTCTTTATCATGGATCCCTGGGTGAAGCATATGGAAGGTCTATATATAGGATTTTATCTTTTTATCCAAAAATAATCCCTCTATCCCTTCAACCCCTTCTTCTCATGGAATGAGGGACAACCCCTTCTTGGGTAAATACACCCTAAAATCCCAAGAGATAAGAAAATGGGGTGTTTTAAGTGATGGAAAGTGGTAAGTATGGTTGGGAACAATATGATGGCTCTTCAAGGGAGTTCCTAGTAGAAAACCCATCCATGGGGAAGACCACTTACTAGGGCACAATGTCAACCACCAAGGTGAAACGAGGAAAAAGGCATAATGTCCAAGCATATGTCATGAAATGTAAAGCAATCTAAGATACAACATATTCAAAAAGATTCAAATATTGAAATGACACTCACCATAAAACCTGACTTGTACCTCATGGAGCAAGGCCCAGTGGCTCTCGGAAGCCATCTCGTGTGGTGGATGCCATATTGAAAATCCTGACATCAGTTGTGGTGAGAAGGGTCTCCATATGTATAAGTGGACACTGTCAGTCATGTAGTCTCTCGACACTCCATATTTGCAGCCTAAGGGCCTTGATACATGATTTCCTTAGTTATCCCAAAAAATGGGGATAACATCTAGCTCCTACTTGGGGACATGTGCTCATCATAGAGTGCATGAGAAACACAACATCTCCTGGTAGACCCATGCCTGCCAGAACTCATACAAAAACGTCAGAGCATCTAGGGTTCTTCTTCACCCTTCGTCCATATACATAAAAATCGTAATGAAAACTAATCTAGAAAATAAAATTTTGGCAATTTATTTTTAAATTTCTAAACTAAGCATGAAATCAATATGCATGTAGAGAAAAATGAAATATGAAATGCATCTAAACTAATGTGAGCAATCAATATGAAAATTCAAGGAAAGAAAGATGACCAACCTACTTACATGGGGCCTCGACCATGATGAAGTCATGCGCTGCCTTGGAAATAATTCTTGAGGAGAGATCCATTCATCGGTAGCGGCATCCTCCTCCCTTCTGTCGTTGATAACTAGAAAGAGTCTGGACTAGATACTTCCTCTATATTGTAAGGCCCTAACCAAAGACTGTCAAACTTTTGATTTGTTGTTCCAGAGTCTGTACTTAAGGCTAAAAAGTATAGGGTCTAGGCATCCGAAAGTGAGTAAAAGATAAAAAGGGGAAAAAATCAACCCTTGGGAAAGGGAAGCTAAGGCTGATTTCTAAGTTGCCTTTGTCTTGCTTCCAAACGTTCCTAGATGTTGATATCCTATTCAATTGTGGCCCATGAACGTTCGAGTTCAACCCGGGTGATGGCGGTTTTAAGTATGGTGTCAAATAGGTTCAAAGCGATGTTGGTTTGATCCGATAGGCTGGGTTCAATGTTGGGCTGTCTTGCAAAGGGCACAGTCATGGAGGAACAAAAAATGAAAAGAAAGTTCGAGGTTTAAAATGCCACTTCAATTTTTTCTTTAACCGTATAAAAGAGAACTTTCAAAATCCGATGTTAAATATAGAACACAAACCAAAGGCCTTCTCCCGTAACTGAGTTAAATTTTTAAAGAATCATGTATAAAATGTGAGAAAACATTAAGTAGTCAACAATGCGAGGCTCCTATCAAGGGAGAATCTCGCCCTGTAAACAGAAGAAGAAAAAGGCAAGAAGTAATCTGACGAAACATAAACTATAGAGATATAAAAAGTTCATAGGTATTGTACCTGCTAATAGCTGGTATAGGGGAAAAACTGCAAGCAATTAGACAACTAAAAGGTGGTCACCACAGTAGAAGTTGCACTAAATTGTAGCTAAGCATTCATCATAAAAGTATATGAGAAATGAAACTTAATATAAGATAACAGAGAAAACAAAACTCTTAACTCAGTCTTCATGGAATTCGGAATCTTCAGATTGCTTTGCATTAATTTTCAAAGAAAGAAAGTCTCTATTACAATCGGCCAAGAAAGGTCCAGCCTTTATTCTCACTTCAAAATGCATATTTATACAAACTTCTAAACACTAGAATCTCAATCGTTCCATAAGTTTTCGGTTACAAAATGGGAAATTTATTCATTTCACTTCTTTGTATTTGTCCTCCTTCCTGCAGGCAGAGAAGCTTCCTTTCTTTACTCTTTGGGTTCTAAAAATAGAACAAGCACACATATGCCATTATTTGACACCAGAAGCCTTCCCTTTCACTTGCTCGGTGCAAGTGATGCACCTCTCCACCAACTGGGCTATCAACCTGGAAGGCTCTGCTTGGTTGCTCACTTCAAGAGTGTAACAATTCATCGCCAGATGTGGTAAACACTTTCCCACTTGTCGGTCCTCTGCGATGATGGAGCATAATTGTAAACTTGGCTATACTAGCCATTTGTCCATTTGGATCATATCAACCTGGCTGATTTGGGATATCTCCACTTGCTGCTCCTCCATGTTTTCTTTGATTTCCAACATATGTTTAGCTATATTGATTTTACCTAGTCTCCCAACACTGCTCTCCTTATAAATATCTATAAAATATTTACTTATTAAAAAGAATGTTTCCTCACAAAAATTATTTACTTCGTTAGCTCTCTCCCTACTTTCTGATATGTTCTGCTCCTAGACCTTCAACAGGATATTACCTCTGGTTTGTTCTGTGATGGATAATTTTGAGGTGCTGACCGTCTCTATATTCACTATAGCTATAACAGTGTCTTGGAAAGTGATCCATGCTGCCTCGACTTCTCTTTCTCTCGAATAAATGTTCTCTAATATTTTCTCTATCGTCCGAAAATGGTTCTGAATGGTTCTCACCTTTGCCAACAAGTTTTGTTGAGATGTAAGTACCTTATGTCGGATTTCGACGGCCTGTGACATGAACATTTTTATGTATACAACTTGTTTCTCAGCCACCTCCAATTTCGACTGCAATTCTATAATCTGTTGCCCCTGCTGGCTTACCTGTGTTTGGTTAGTTTGTGCCGACTAGCGTACCTGCTCAAGATCGGACTTGAGCTTCTCGATTTCACGTAGGTTGATTGTCCAGGCTTCCTCAATTCTCCTTCTCACCTCGTCCCTGACATTCTCTTTGGTAGTAGCTACCTTAGCTTCCAATTTACTGATCAGGAGGTTCTTTCATTTCAACTAGGTTGTCAAAGTCCCAATTGAGTACTGATTGGTTGTAGCATAAGCCCCTAGCATCCCGACTATCTCCTCTACAAATTTTTACTCTTTTGCGGCCTTCCCATCTATCATGATTTTAAATGTTTTAGCTACTACGCCCTCTTTTTGATAAAATCCTTGCCTTACCACGACCTTTCTTTTCTTGTCAAAGAAAAATTCATTGGGAGGTAGCTCCTCTATATAAATAGGCGTCATTTCTTCATTGAAAATCCATCCCTCATCAGGATTCCCCTTTGTGAACTGCAAGGGTGTGACAATAACAATTAGACTGTTGATTTGATTGGATGTTTATTTTAGGGTGACTTTTGTAACTGGCTCATTTGGCGCAAGAGAAAGTGAGTCGCCTGATCCCTGCGAAGGTATCTCTGCTTGGCCTTGGGCCTGGTTGCTTGGCGCGCCCTTTTTGGGGTTTCCTTCCTACTTCTGAGGGACTTCGGCTCCTAGCTCTGAGGTTCCAACCTCCCTGTTTTTCCCTTGGTCCTTTTCCCCGCTAGGAATTGAGTCCTTTGCACCTTTGGCTCCCATCTTCTTCATAATTGGGAGCTCTAGGGATTCACTCTGTAAAATCTGGGGGAGACAACTCTGTCGGTGTTCCTGAAATTTCAAAAATTTGGCCATGTCTTCAGGTGGTAAGGCTTGAATCCGACTTAGGAATTTTGCGAAGGACCTCGCGCCCTGGAATTTTTAGTCATGCGGGGAATCCTCATTTTCATACCTCTTCAGGTCGCAACTTGCCAGGTGATTGCTCACAACCTTACTAGGGTCATGCTTCTTAAAGTCAATGTCTACCAGCTTCATTTCTTCCAGAGCAGCAGCCTCAGCTTTGGCGTGGCCAAAATCTAACAAGGAATATGCACTGATATGAATAGGGAAGGGCAACCATACCTTTATTGATACTCCTTTGAGCTCCTTGCTTATCCCGCCGAGCACAGACTGTCTAGCGATCTCACGGCACAGTAGCTTATCTGACAGGAATAATGGGAGGGAATATGGAGGGATAGAGGTGTCGAAAACCCTGATATACGAAAATTTTGCCTCTAGATACTAATCTGCCATGCTGCTTAGGCTGGTCGCAACGCTATCTGATATCCTGGGAGGCGACTGGCCAAAAATGGCAACATGCAGTGGCACCATTACCTAGTTGAAGATCTCGTAGATGAATTATTTGGCCTCATCCTCCCAAATCTTCGAGTGGTAGACATGGATGGGCCCTGTACTAGATGGATTCCATCTCCAACTCATTAGTGGTAAAGGCGTCATGAAACAAATGTCATCCATGATATAGGCGGACATGAAAAATGAAGTTTCTTTCCCACTCACCTTTTGCGCTCGATATTCGGTAATTCGACTGGTTAAACTATCCAACAATAGTTTGGCCCAATCAAAAGAAAGACCTTCAATGATTGTATGAATTAGAGGCACCCATGGGAGAAAAAAATTTGTAGTGTCCTCCCTCCCATACAACCTGCAGGCCATCATTGCTATATACCTGAATGGTGGCTCTAAGGAGGAGAATGAATAAATTCCATTAGAATCTTCCCTAAATTTTGCGGGGTTTGAAACCCAATCCCTGATCATATTAGACAAGTTTCTGCCATATTGCTCCCATTCCTTCTCCTTGAAACCTTCCATAAATTTTGCATTGTACGCGAAGTTTGGTGTGGGTGACAGTTGATACATTGCCTGCAAATGTTCCAGTCTAAAAGTCCCAATTGTCACCTTCTGCTTGTTGATGACATCTCTGGTCGGGATATCCACATGGTCTAGCACCCATCTGATCATATCATAATAGGGGAGGAGCCGTGGTCTTGCCGCTATTTTGTGCATTTCTGCCTGAATGATGATTTTGTATCTAGTGGTCAAATCATCCTTCTCATTATCGCTGGAATCATCTGAACAATTCATCGATTCGGACTGAAGAATGTCAGAGATGTATGTCCAGGTTTTGACAGTATTAATACTTCAGGGTGAATTATTGGAAACAACATTGGAGCCCTGACCTGAACTTTCGACATCCGCCTTGAATGCCTTTCGTGGAGCCATGAAAGAGAATTCTATACACAGATCACCTGTAGTAATAATTGTAAATACAGACAGAAGTTATCCTGATGAAAAAAGCTCTGCATGCAAAATAGAAATAAAATTGAAATAATGAAACAAAACCCTTATCTTAGTCATTTAAAACCCTGGTGTCCTTGCGAACCAAACGGTAAAATCGCTTAAAGAAATATTTAGCAGTAAAAGCGAGATCCTACTATATGTCACCTCGCTGTAGTCCAAATAAATGCCATAATTGTTTGACGAGTCATAGCACGAATCAACGCAAAAAACATTTAAAATTACTCTGCGGATGGTGCATATTAAAGTTTTCATTGATGCATCGATTAATCCTGCTTAGCCCCTTTAATTAAGTTAGTTTTAGTCTTTAATTTCTCCTTTTCGGTGTTCGCTGTATCGGGAGAAATCACTCCTACCCTTTGAGCCCCCAAAACCCAAAATTGTGATGATGTGATTTAGTTTAAAAAACGTGATCTGATTTAAGCTCTTAAATAACCCATTCTTAATTAATAAAAATCCCAACTTCGTGAATCTGGGCTACGAAGGTATAGCTTTTTGGGAGAGCGATTGCTGAGTTGTGAAACCCCGACAGTGCTTAACTAGGGTTTAAAGTGACTTACCCCTGACACCAACCTGGGTGAACTTTTTAAAACCGTTTCGCGGCTTCGCATATCGGAGTTTGAAAACCTTGCGACTTGTAACTCCCGAAGCGCGGTAGCCTGAGGTAATAAAATTGATAGACTTTCTTAATGGTTAAGCGATGGTGACTTAGGACTATAACGACCATCGCCACTTCGCATGTCGGGGTAAAATTTTGATTTCAAGAATTACATTTCAACACTTGTAAAAGGTGGCTCCAACATAGGCTCCAATTAGGGATCCCATCTTCCTGTGAGACGGGAAGAAAAGTAGACCACGTACCTGTATTGGGTAAATGGAGTCATTGGTTTCTTTTTGCGAAACTTATTTTAGGAAGGGGATACAGAGGGAAAAAGAGATTTTGTCTTTACCTATGAAAAGCTTTTCAACATTCAATTGCGTTCTAAACTCAACTACAAACCTTTCGATGACTTTCTCCTTCTTGATACTAAATTCAGGTCTTCTTTAAGATAATCGAAACAGTCCTAGGAAATTCAACAGATCCTGTGGATTTTGGCTTGCATCAAATGAAGCAAATTTCATGCTTTTAATCGGGGGGGGGGGGGTCTTGTCTGAACTTGGGATGCAGATTCGGTTTCGAAAAGGTTGGTTACCAGAGTAGAGTGAAAATTATGTATGACATCCTTACAGATATCTCATATATTACTTCATTGCTAGAGAGCCTGTTCAATACCTCGGTGAAGTTATCTAGCCCTTTTTACTGAATTTCCTTTCACCACTTCGAATTGTAATTATGCATTTAAATGTTGAGACGAGGGAAAATCATTTATGAATTTCCTTTCATCGTCTTCTTGGACTAGATGGGGGCAATCAAATATGAATTTCCTTTCACCATCTGTATTATATTTTACTTTTTAAAACATGAAGTGGGGGCAATCAGTTTGTATAAGGCATACTAGGGATGATATCTGTGTAATATTCGCAGTGGAGGTTTGTCAACTTGATTTGATTACTCGGGACCAACCTTCTCTTAACTTTAAAAACACCTTAGACCATAGGGAAAAAGGGAAAAATTACTTTTTGGGGGCCTTCCTTTGAGAAAGCCTCAATCCTTTGAAGACTGTTAAAAAACCTAGAAGAGTCAGGATCAACCTATGCATAACTTTATTTAGTAGGAGACTGGGGAGTTTATGAGGACTGGCTTACTTTCCAAGGTTTGTTTTCCAACTTCCAAACATAAAACATAACCTCTTCTTCCCCTTTAGGAAACCCATAAAGGTGCTTGGCTTTTTAAGAAGGTAAATCTAAGGACAAAAAAAGGGTGATGAAGAAAGGTCTTGAAATAAAAAAACAGGGGTCATGGATTAAACCCGACTCTTGGAACGTTTTGTCTGAGACACTTTACTCTTTCTGCTTATTTTAATTACCTCTTATCTTCATCTAAGTGAAACTCTTAGGACCCAGAGTAAGAACTCGTTCTTTTAATGCCATATCATACTTATGAGACCATCACGACACTTTAGAGACCTTCGTTTGAAATACAGACCTCTCGGGAATTCGTACCTTTGCCTTACCACTTCGTTCTCTTCTAAAATAACGAAAAATCTTTTCTATCACCTGTTTTCGATGAATTTATTCTCTGATATATGATCATTTTTTTATTCCTTTTGCTCGTTTGGGCTGTAAGCCGGGATCCTATAAGGGAACAACACATAGAGTATCAGGGCTTTAACAGAACTGAATGTGTTAAAAATTTTGTATCTCTACTTCTAGAAAAAACACTGACCTATTTTATTTGTGATGAAAGTAGACTTACCAAAGAAAAATTATGAAATAAAAAAGAAAACACAAATCGGTATATATAATGGAAATTTTGGAAACCATTTATTGCATATAGTGTTTTAAATAACGCTCATTGACAGGGGCGTTGAGGATTTTACCGTCCAAATTCTCTAATAGAAACAAATTTTTCCCTTCGGGAGCTGTGACTTTGAAAGGTCCATACCAGATATGATCAAATTTACCATGTTTTTCCGAGTATTCCTTCCTAGCATCCCATTTCAAAACCAAATCGTCGAGGAGAAATTCTCTATCCTTGGCCTTACGATTGAATAACGCTTTCATGTTGTCCTGGTATTTCTGCAACCTTTCGTCCACTTCATCCTTGTGTTGTTGGACTTTAATCAACTGGTTTATTCTTCTCATGACATGATTTGGTTCTTCTTTCTCATCTTGCCAAAGTTTCATTACGGGAAGCACTAGGTTTATAGGTAATACTGTGTCGGTCCCGTATACCATTTGGAAAGGAGAAGTGCCGATAGATTTTTTTTACCTATCCGATTCGCCCACAAAGCGTATCTCAAATGCACATGCCAAGATTTTTTGTTTTCTCTCAACACTTTCTTAATTATAGTGATTAGACTCTTGTTCGAAGAATCAGATAGCCCATTTCCTTGGGGGTAATATGCCATGGAATGACCGAGCACTATATTATACTTTTGGCAAAAGCTGACCATAGCCATGGATTTAAATGCCTGGGTGTTATCTGTGACTATCTTTTGGGGGAAGCCGAATCTAGACAAATTTTTTTCTTCTAGGAAATCCATTACCACCGAATACGTTGCCTTTCTAGTTGGAATAGCCTCCACTCATTTGGTGAATTAATCTGTAGCAGTCAGGATCCATTTATGTTGAGCGCTGGAATGAGGGTTAATTTCGCCTATAAAATCTAGTCCCCATTGTTGAAAAGGGGCTTCCATTTTGACCGGAACCAATGGTAGCGTTGGGAGTTTGTGCTTGCCTGCGAACAATTGGCAAGGGTGATAGGCTCTGACTTTGGCGTTGACATCTGAGAAAATTTTGGGCTAATAATATCCTGCCCTCAGGATCTTATAAGTCGTTTCCCTCCAAGCGTGATGTCCTCTGTACACTCCTTTTTGAAATTCGTTTACGACCTTCTCTGTTTCTGATTCAATTAAACAAACCAACAGGAAGCCTAGTGGGTCCTTCCAATACAATTGGTTTTCGAATATACAGTACTTCACCACATGGAGCTTCAACGTTCCGGCTTTAGATGGGGATAGGTCGCTCTGGCATTTCAAATTCAGCAGGTAGGACACTATGTCTTTATACCAATCTGATGAGGCAAACTTCTCTTCTATTCTAATTGCAGTTATTTGTTCCTCAAGCTTGTTCATGTCCACTCACTCTTCACATCCTTGTAGGCCATTTATTTTGAAGGATCTAAAATTTGATTCAGCTAAGAGCTTAGCCAAACCTTGTCCTTTTACTAGTGTCATCGGTTTTATCTCTAGATCAAATTCTTGAATTTTAGCAAGCCACCGTCCCCTTTTTCCATCACTTTCGGACTGAATGAAAATGTCTTTTACGGAACTGGTGGGTATGTATGAAATTACCTTGGAATGTAGCATGTAGGTTTTGAAATCCTTTAACACCTTCACCATAGCATATGCTTGTTTTTCCATTATATCATATCTAAGTTTATCATCTCTAAGACTTTTGCTAAAAAAGTTTATTGGTTGCTCGAAATCTTCTTCATTTTTCTAGAGGAGTACCATGTCAAGTGTGTGTTCGGAGGTGAACGAGAAAATCAAAAAATCTTTTAGATAATCAGGGATTTCTAGTACGGGTGCCTCACTTATAACCTTCTTGATGTGTGCAAATGATGCTTTGGCTTCTGTTGTCCATTTCACTTCATTTTTCTTCTTTAGCATATCTGTGATCAACTTCACGATTTCAACAAAGTTTGGGATAAATCTCCTCAAAAAATTTATTTTTCCTAAGAATGACTGAATCTCTTTTACATTCCTAGTAATATTTATTGTGTCTATAGCTTCAACTCTTTTAGGATCAATTTTAATTCCATCTCAAGACACAATATGGCCCAAGATTTTACCTTCTTGCATAGAAAAGTAATACTTTTGGGGGTTTAAAGACAAACCAAACCTGCGACATTTCTCAAACGTCTGCTTGAGATGTATCAGACGATCTTCATCGGATTTAGAAAAAGCGTTCAGATCATCAAGATAGATAACCACAAATTTGTCCCTTTCACCGATGAAAGCGATATCCATAACACGTTGGAAAGTAGCACCTGCATTCATTAAACCAAAAGGCATATTGTCATACATAAATGTACCCCAAGGGGTGGTGAAGGTTGTTTTCTCTTTATCGTGCTCATTGACAACAATTTCATTGTACCCAGAAAACCCGTCACTCATTGACATCCTATTTTCCCCAACTACTTTTTCTAAAATGTGATCCATTTTGGGTAGGGGGTAATTATCTTTGATGGAGGATTTATTTAGATTTATAAAATCAACACACAATATGATCTCCCCACTTTTCTTTCTAACCATGACCAGGTTTTCTACCCAGTCGGAGTATCTCAGTGGTACGATTATTTTTGCGTCTAGGAGTTTTTTGACTTCCCTTTCGACCACGGGCAATAAAATAGGATTGATTTGTCTGAGATTTTGTCTGAAAGGTTTGACACCAGGATTTAGGGGTATCTTGTGTTCAATCACAGTGGTGTCATAGGTTCTCAGCTCTTCGTATGACCAAGTGAAAATGTCTTTATACTGCCCGAGTAAGTCTTTATACTTTCTTTTTACCTCGGGAGGAAGGTACTTTGATATTTTTACTATCCTAGGCTCCTCTTCTGTCCCTATGTCGTAGTCTTCAACCTCTTCAGGTTGGGGTTGCAAAGCTGATTTTAAGGGCATATCATTTTGGTCAAACAGTCTCTCCAGAGGGATTAGTCCCTTTAGGATCTGATTGTTCTTTAAAATTAACATGCGATGATTAGTGATATTTTCCTAGAACCCCTGAGGATCCTCTCCCTCTTGCATGATCCATGTGTGGTCATTTTGGTTTTCTTGGTCAATGTGAGTTTCGACGAAGTTGTCCACTATTTCAAGGAACTTCCTGATTTCTTCATCATCCTCAAACACTTGCCAGTGTTGGATGTTGTTTGGTATGGAAGGTTTGTTCCTCACCTCTACTTGGTACCTTAGTTTGAAATATGTAGGGGGGGAAAACGTTGAGGATGCTTTGGCTAATGAATCGACTTGCAGGTTTTCAGCGTGCGAGATGAAATGAACATTTACTGATGAGAATAAATTTTATATTAAATCCCAGGCGCAATTCCTATAAGATCTCAATCTCGGGTGTTTGGTTTGGTATTTCTGATTTGTCTATTTCACTATCAACTCTGCGTCTCTGTATAGTTCCAAGTTTTTTATGTTCATCTTCCTGGTAGCTTCCAACCCTAAGACTAGGGCCTCATACTCACATACGTTATTGGTGTAGTCTATATCCCACTGAATCCTGTAAGAGAAAGGAATCACAAATTCATTTTCAGGTGCTACAAAAAATACTTATGCACCTTCTCCTTCATGTGACAAGGCACCGTCAAAAAACATTTTCCAAATTCCAGTGCTATACATATTTTCGTCTATCTTTCCTGATTCATTTTCATTTATGTAATTTTCTTCTGTACAACTATTTACAACATCATCAAAAGAAAAAATACAATTCCCTAGATCTTGATCGACAACATAAATAGGATAATTTTTAGGATTCTGTGGGTCGCTCACTGTGTATGCTATCCTCATTTCCCTGCATAGCCGAGTAAATTTCCCACCAAACATAGGAATCGTGGCGTAGGTCATGTCTAGTTGAAGAGACCCCCCAAGTTTGGCTCCCCATGACCTATATAGTAGCAAGCCATGGTTCGGAGGTATATCGACGATAACTACATCCATCAGGATTCTTTTCACCGGAACCTATGCAAGAGTGACTACTAAATATTTTATCATACCCATGCACTCAACTCTCCTTGAATCGAAAGAGTAGAGGTCTCCATAAGGCCTGGTGATCTCGAGGCCTAGTCTGTCCATAATAGACTTGGGCATTACATTATGTAAGGCTCCAGAATCTAGCATGCAGTTATGCAACAATCGATCATGCACATTTAGGGTAATATAGAAGGGAGAGACGATGTCTCTGGAACCCTTGAAATGTGGACCAAAAGTGATATTAGGCTTATCATCTTTCAATTTTATCACGTCAGAGTGACTTTCTGGATCCGAAAATCCTATCATTTTGGTTACCTGCTTTCGATACACAAGATTCTTTTCTAATTCGACCAGAGGGATTGGTATTTTGATCTTATTTATCTCATTTTCAAGGTTGAAACTTCCACTACCTTTGTCCGTTTCTCTGGTCGAAACTTCAAACTCCTTATTTTCCAACTTATTTGTTTGTGATGATTTATTCTCGTGATTTTATTTACTGGTATATGTGTTTCAACTGTCTTAATTTCTTTTGCTTGGGTCTCAACCTCTTTTACTTTGGGATTTTGCGAATCTACCCCTTTTATTTTATTATTATGTATCTCGGTCTCCTTTGGGGCGAGCTTGTATATTTCACCTCTTGGGAGAATTTTCTTGGGTTGAGGATTCAGCACGGGTTTGTTTCTAGGCCTCAGGTTGTACTTAGGTTGGACCTCAGCCATTATAGGATCGATCACTTCTTGATAGACAGAAACACCAGTGTTGTTTATGTCATCATCTTTATTTGACAGTTGCTAAGTGTCCAAGGAATTCTCATAATCTTCTTTAGTTAAATAAGGCTTTGTGCAGTCGTCACCGAAATTAATCACGTCTTCTTCCAGATCCTCGAAATCTTGCAGGTCATTTCCTCCTATAAAATTTTCATTTTTTAAAGGAGTTTGAATTTTCTGGTCTTCATTTTTAATCTGTCTTTGTTGATTTTGAGGGTTGGGGTTTCTTCTGAATTCCCTCTTAATGAAAGGATCTTCCTTGGATTGATCTAGCTCCATTCTGGAAATATTATTTAATAACTCTTTAATTATCCTGGCCATCTCATCCATTTTATCATCTGAGGATCTACTAGGCCCTGAGGGTCCCACTTGTTCCCTAAAATGTTTGGTTTCTCAGTTTCCCATTTCTACTTTTGTTTTTAATTTGCCAGAAGCCATCATGTTAGATTCGATCTCTACAACATCATATTTCATTCGGGTCAGGGTATCCCCTCTCCTTTCTCTCAACAAAAGTGCAAAATCGGGTTCGAAGGCTCCCACAAAGGTTACCTTGGCTGCGGGTTGGGATGGTTTAACTTCAACTGGGATTTTATTATATAACTTGTTAAACCTTTGAATGAATTCCATAACAATTTCTGAATTTTTTTTTCTTAAAGACCTGAACTCGGTCAAATAGTACAAATGGTCTTTTCTTTTGCCCCATTGTCTAAGAAAAGCGTCTTCTAGGTCATCATAGGATAATATCGAACCTACGGGAAGACTTCGAAACTAGGTTCATACTTGTCCTTCGAAGGTCTGAAAAAATAACCTCAAATATACGTCTTCATGTTCGAGACCTAGGATATCTGCGAATTGATCAAAGAAATTTATATGTTCTGCTGCGGTCAGGTCCTCTTTCCTTGTAAATTTAGGTAATTTTTTCATGTAGTTTTCAGGGAGGTCATGAAGAGGGACAGGCAGGACTAGAGGCACATATTTGGAAGCTACTTTAGTGAAAAACATGGGAGGCGAAGGCGGCCCTTGGCCCCCCCCTCCTCCTCCTGGAGCTCCTCCACCTCCTAAAACCCTTCCACCTCCCCCTCCTGCGGTTGCCATCGATACTATTGGATAGGAAAACGATGCATTATACAGAGGGTTTTGGAACACTGAAAGTGAATCTTTATCTTTTTTGAGAGACGAGAAAACTGAAGAAGGGGGAAAAGGGATGCGAGGGCTTGGTTCCTCAAATTTGCGAGAGATGTAATCAGGGGAACCTGTGAGCATGGAATATGAGTGTATGGTATACTCTTCGAGACTCTGTGAGATCGGGAAATCTAACTGAAGATTCGGCGGAATATTGTTCGCTGTTAAAATTAATAAGGGATTTTCACCTTTGTGTACGCCAAAAGTGTTCGGATGAATTTCATTTTTGACTTCAGGGAGAGATAAAGTTGGGTTGAGGGTTTTAGGGGGGGATTCGTGTGAATTTAGAGGTTCAAAAGGAATCTTATCTTTGATTTGTGTGTGCCTAAGCTGGTAGACCACAGTGGTTGGCTTAAGGGAACCTCTTATTTTCAGTATTTTTTCAGGATCGGAAATGGGCGTGGTTTGTTTACCATCCGGGTTTTGTCTGGTGTTCCTTCGACTAGATGCCAGCTTACTTAAGAATGGAGTCACCAAGTGAATGATAAAAGAAAAATCCTTTAGAATGTGTTCACCCTTTGTTCACCATCAAAGTGTAGAAACTTGCAAAAATGTCGTTCTTCCAGGGAAAAGGTTTCGTAACTTCGGTCCCCGACAACGACGCCAGAAAGATGTTGTCCCAGAGTCTGTACTTAAGGCTAAAAAGTATAGGTTCTAGGCATATGAAAGTGAGTAAAAGATAAAAAGGGGAAAAAATCAACCCTCGAGAAAGGGAAGCTAAGTCTGATTTCTAAGTTGACTTTGTCTCGCTTCCAAACGTTCCTGGATGTTGATATCCCGTTCAATTGTGGCCCATGAACGTTTGAGTTCGACCCGGGTGATGGAAGTTTTAAGTATGGTTTAAAATAGGTTCAAAGTGATGCTGGTTTGATCCGATAGGCCAGGTTCAATGTTGGGTTGTCTTGCAAAGGGCACAGTCATGGAGGAACAAAAAATGAAAAGAAAGTTTGAGGTTTAAAATGCCACTTCAATTTTTTCTTTAACCATATAAAAGAGAACTTTCGAAATCCGATATTAAAGATAGAACAAAAACCAAAGGCCTTATCCTGTAACTGAGTTAAATTTTTAAAGAATCATGTATGAAATGTGAGAAAACATTAATCAGTCGACAATGCGAGGCTCCTATCAAGGGAGAATCTCGCCCTGTAAACAGAAGAAGAAAAAGGAAAGAAGTAATCTGACGAAGCATAAAATATAGAGATCTAAAAAGTTCACAGGTCTTGTACTTGTTGATAGTCGGTATAGAGGAAAAACTACAAGTTATTAGATGACTAAACGTTGGTCACCACAATAGGAGTTGCACTAAATTGTAGCTAAGCATTCATCAGAAAGTATATGAGAAATGAAACTTAATATAAGATAACAGAGAAAACAAAACTCTTAACTCAGTCTTCACAGAATCAAGAATCTTCGGATTGCTTTGTATTAATTTTCAAAGAAAGAAAGTCTCTATTACAATCGGCCAAGAAAGGTCCAACCTTTATTCTCACTTCAAAATGCATATTTATACAAACTTCTAAATGCTAGAATCTCAATTGTTCCAGAAGTTTTTGGTTGCAAAATGGGATATTTATGCGTTCCACTTCTTTTTCTTTGTCCTCCTTCCTGTGGGCAGAGCACCTTCCTTTCTTTACTCTTTAGGTTCTAAAAATAGAATAGGAAGACATCTGTCATTATTTGACACCATAAGCCTGCCCTTTCTCCTGCTCGATGCAAGTAATGCACCCTCTCCACAAACCGGGCTATCAACCTGGAAGGCTCTACTTGGTCGCTCGCTTCAAGAGTGTAACAATTCTTTGCCAGATGTGGTAAACTCTTTCCCACTTGTTGGTCCTCTGCGATGATGGAGCATAATTGTAAACTTGGCTATACTAGCCATTTGTCCATTTGGGTCATATCAACCTGGCTGATCTGGGATATCTCCACTTGCTTCTCCTCCATGTTTTCTTTGATGTCCAACAAATGTTTAGCTATATTGATTTTGGCTAGTGTCCCAGCACTTCTCTCCTTATCAAGATCTAGCAAATCTTTACTTATTAAAAAGAAGGTTTCCTCACAAAAATTCTTTACTTCGTTAGCTCCCCCCCTGCTTTCTAATATGTTTTTCTCCCAAACCTTTAGCAAGATATTACCTCTATTTTGTTCCGCGATGGATAATTTTTAGGTGATGGCCGTCTCTGTATTCACTGTAGCTATAACAACGTCTTGGAAAGTGACCCGTCTTCTCTTTCTCTTGAAGAAATGTTCTCTAATATTTTCTCTATCGTTCGGAAATGGTTTTGAATGGTTCTCACCTTTGCCAACAAGTTTGTTGAGCCATAAGTACCTTATGTCGGATTTCGACAGCCTATGATCTGAACATTTTTATGTCTACAACCTGTTTCTCAACCACCTCCAATTTCAACTGCAAATCTATAATCTGTTGCCCCTACTAGCTTACCTGTGTTTGGCTAGTTTGCGTTGATTGGTGCACCTTCTCGAGGCTGGACCTGAGCTTCTCAATTTCATGCAGGTCGGTTATTCGAGCTTCCTCAAGGCTCTTGCTCACCTCATCCTTGACATTTGCTTCAGCAGTATCTACCTTAGCTTCCAATTTACTGATCAGGAGGTTCTTTCATTTCAACAGGGCTGTCAAAGTCCCAACTGAGTACTGATTGGTTGTAGCATAAGCCCTTAGCATCTCGACTATCTCCTCTGCAAATTTTTCCTCTTTCGCGGCCTTCCCATTTGTCACGATTTTAAATGTTTTATCTACTACGCCCTATTTTTGATAAAATCCTTGCCTTACCACGACCTTTCTTTTCTTTTCAAAGAAAAATTCATTGGGAGGCAACTCCTCTACATAAATAGGCATCAGTTCTTCATTGAAAATGCATGCCTCGTCAGGATTCCCCTTTGTGAATTACAAGGGTGTGACAATAGCAATCGGACTGTCGATTTGCTTGGATGTTTGTTTCAGGGTGACTTCTGTAACTGGCTCATTTGGCATGAGAAAAATTGAGTCGCTCGATCCTTGCGAAGGTATCTCCGCTTGGCCTTGGGCCTAGTTTCCTGGTGCACCCTTTTCGGGGTTTCCTTCCTACTTCTGAGGGACTTCGGCTCCTGGCTCTGAGATTCCAACCTCCCTGGTTTTCCCTTGGTCCTTCTCCTCGCTAGAACTTGAGTCCCTTTCACCTTTGGCTCCCGTATGCTTCGTAACTAGGAGCTCTGGGGATTCACCCTGTAAAATCTGGGGGAGACAATGTTATCGGTGTTCCTGAAATTTGAAAAATTCGGCCATGTCTCCAGGTGGAAAAGCTTGAATCTGACTTATGACTTCCATGAAGGACCTCACGCCCTAGAATATTTCATCATGTGGGGAATCCTCGTGTTCATACCTCTTCAGGCTGCAACATGCCAGGTGATTTATCACAACCTTACCAGGGTCATGCTTCTTAAACTCAATTTCTACCAGCTTCATTTCTTCCAGATCCATAGCCTTGGATTTGGCGTGGCCACAATATAACAAGGAATATGCTTCGATATGAATAGGGAAGGGTGGCCATACCTTTTTTAATACTCCTTTGAGCTCCTTGCTTATCCCACCGAGCACAAACTGTCTGGTGATCTCACGACACAATAACTTATTTGGAAGGAATAGCGGGAGGGCATATGGAGGGATAGAGGTGCCGAAAACCCTGATATATGAAAATTTTTCCTCTAGATACCAATCTTCCATGCTGCTTAGGTTGGTTGCAACACTATCTAATATCCTCGGAGGCGGCTAGCCAAAAATGGAAACATGCAGTGGCAGCATTACCCAGTTGAAGATCTCATAGATGAATTCTTTGGCCTCATCCTCCCAAAGCTTCGAGTGGTAGACATGGATGGGATCTGTACTAGATGGATTCTATCTCTAACTCATTAGAGGGAAAGGCATCATGAAACAAATGGCGTCCATGATATAGGCAGACATGAAAAATGAAGTTACTTTCCCACTCGCCTTCTGCGCTAGATGTTTAGTAATTCGATTGGTCAAACTATCTGACAATAGTTTGGCCCAGTCGAAAGAAAGACCTTCAATGACTTTATGAATCAGAGGCACCCACGGGAGAAAACAATGTGTGGTGTCCTCCCTCCCATACAACCTGCAGGCCATCACTGCTATATACTTGAATGGTGGCTCTAAGGAGGAGACTGAATAAATTACATTAGAATCCACCCTGAATTTTGCGGGGTGTGAAACCCAATCCCTGATTAGATCAAACACGTTTTTTCCATATTGCTCGCATTCCTTCTCCTTGAAACCTTCCAGAAATTTGGCATTGTACGCGAAGTTTGGTGTGGGTGACAGCTGATACATTGCCTACAAATGTTCTGGTCTAAAAGTCCCTATCGTCACCTTCTGCTCGCTGATGAAAGTTCTGGTCGGGATATCCACATGGTCTAGCACCCATCTGATCATATCATAATAGGGGAGGAGCCGTGGTCTTGCCTCTATTTTGTGCATTTCTTCCTGAATGACGATTTTTTATCTGGTGGCCAAATCATCCTTCTCATTATCGTTGGAATCATCTGAACAATTCACCGATTCAGACTGAAGAATGTCAGAGATGTATGTCCAGGTTTTGATAGTATTAATACTTCGGGGTGAAGTATCAGAAACAACATCGGAGCCCTGATTTGAACTTTCGGCAACTGCCTTCAATGCCTTTCATGGAGCCATGAAAGAGAATTATGTATGCAGATCACCTATAGTAACAATTGTAAATACAGACAGAAGTTATCTTGATGAAAAAATCTCTGCGCACAAAATGGAAATAAAATTGAAATAATGAAACAAAACCCTTATCTTAGTCATTTAAAACCCTGGTGTCCTTGTGAACCAAATGGTCAAATCGCTTAAAGAAATATTTAGCATTAAAAGTGAGATCCTACTATCTGTCACCTCGCCGTAGTCCAAATAAATGCCATAATTGTTTGACGAGTCATAGCACGAATCAGCGCAAAAAACATTTGAAATTACTCCGCGGATGACGTGTATTAAAGTTTTCATTGATGCATCGATTAATCCTGATTAGCCCCTTTAATTAAGTTTGTTTTAGTCTTTAATTTCCCCTTTTTGGCGTTCGCCGTATCAGGAGAAATCACTCCTACCCTTTGAGCCCCCAAAACCCAAAATCACGATGATGCGATTTAGTTTAAAAAATGTGATCTGACTTGAGCTATTAAATAACCCATGCTTAATTAATAAAAATCGCGACTTCACGACTCGGGGCTACGAAGGTATAGTTTTTTGGGAGAGCGATCGCCGAGTTGCGAAACCCCGATAGTGCTTAACTAGGGTTTAAAGTGACTTACCCCTAACACCAACCTAGGTGAACTTTTTTAAAACCGTTTCGCGATTTCTCATATCAGAGTTTGAAAACCTTGCGACTTGTAACTCCCGAAGCGCGATAACGCTAGGTAATAAAAGTGATAGACTTGCTTAACGGTTAAGTGACAGTGACTTAGAACTATAACGACCATCACCACTTCACATGTCGGGGTAAACTTTTGATTTCAAGAATTACATTTCAACACTTGTAAAAGGCGGCTCCAACATGATGCATTCCTGGTTTTTCTCTCCTCTTATCCCACATTAAGACCCGACCCCCTTCCTTGAAATCTCTTTTCCTTTCCTTCCGATAAAATTATCCTTTCACCCTTTCTTGATTCTTTTCCATTTGATCAAAATCCATTTTTTGAGTTTCATTCAATTCCATGAGCTGATCAATTCTCCCCTGCAATGCTTCTTTATCTATACTGAATTGTTGGGATATTTGTAATGCTGGAATCAAGAGATTTATAGGCAAACAGACTTCTAACCTGTACACCAACTCAAAAGGGGTATTTTTGGTGGAGGTATTGGTAGTTGTGTGGTATTACCACAAGAAATAATTAATTTTGTTGTCCAAACTCCTCTTTTTACCCCCAACAATCTTCTTCACATTGTTCATGATGTTTTTTTTGCTGTATTTTTCCAACCCATTTCCTTGAGGATAATAATTTGAGGAGTGTGATAAAACAATCCCATACTTGAAAAAAAACTCATTGAGCGCCATTGAGCTAAAGGATTTTGTGTTATCAGTGGTTATCTTAGTAGGGACACCAAATCCAATAATAATATTTCCCTCAAGGAACTTCATCACAACTTCTTTTGTTTCTTTCTTTGTTGGGACAACTTCCACCCATCTGGTGAAGTAATCAATGGCAGTCAAAATCCATCGATACCCATTACTAGAGTTTTCCTTGAACTCACCAATGAAATCCAATCCTCATTGTTGAAAGGATTCCTCTACAATGATTGGCTTAAGGGGAAGGGAAAGAAGGTGTTTCTTGCTTGTAAAAAAATGGCACGGTTGACAAGATCTAACATAACGATGTGTGTTGGAGAAAATAGTATGCCAATAATATCCTTCCCTTAAAATTTTATGGATAGTGGTGTGTGCCACCACAATGTCGTGAATGAAGGTCAATCATTAACTTTTCAGCTTCTTATTTATCAACACATCTAAGGATTACCCCATCTGGGTTCCTCCACGCAAGACCATTCTCTGTTAGGAAATATTTCATAGCTTTGAGTTTTAGGGATCTTCTTTTATGTTGCACTAAATTATCAGGGCAAGTGAGTTTTTTCAAGTAATAAATGACATATGAATACCATTCATTGTTCTCAATCTCACTTATGATAATGTTTACTTGTTCCTTCTCTCCTACCTCAATGGCCTCTTAATTTATTTCTGTCATAATCTTTGCCAGTTCTTTCCCTTTAATTATCTTGGTTGGCTTGATCTCCAAATCATATTCTTTTATTTGTGAAACCCACTTTCCTCTTGATCCAAGGAAATATTGTTGTGATCAAACGTATTTTACAATGGGGTAGGGGACAAAGGTTTTGATCTTATTGTATCCTACATAAGTTTGAAAGCGTTTGAGAGACTTAACCAAAGCATAAGCTTGTTTTTCTGTAATGGTGTAATTCAATTCTGAGTCTCTGAGATTTTTTCTCATGAAAGAAATCAATTGTTGATCCCCTTGATCATTCTTCTATAAAAAAACACCTGCAATGGTGTCCTTTGAAGTGAATAAAATATGATGAAGTTTTTGGAAAAAAATGGGCTAACCAGGACCGGTGCAACAATTATTTCCTCGACACGCTGGAAGGAAAAATTACCTTCACTTTTCCATTCGAAATGGGTGTCCTTCTTTAGAAACTTGTTAAGGGGTTTAACAATCTCGACAAAGTTTGGAATGAATCTCCTTATGAATTTAATCTGACCAAAGAAATATTGCAGGTATTTATTTTCCTTAGGGAGAGGGATCTTCTCGATGGATTCAACCTTAGAAGGGTCTATCGTGATTCCATATTTAGAAATGATATGGCCTAGTAACTTACCCTTGTCAATGCTAAAAATTGATTTCTTAGGGTTGAGAGAAATTCCATACTCCCTACATCTCTGGAAAATAGTTCTTAAGTGTTTGATATGTTGTTCCCTCTTTTTGGAGATGGCAGTTAGATCATCCTAATATATCTCTATAAGTTTCTCGGTCATATCCTTGAAAGCATAGTCCATTGCACATTGAAAAGTAGCCCCTGCGTTGGTATGTCCAAAAGGCATTCTTAAATAATTATAGGTTCCCCAAGGGGTGGTGAAAGCAATTTTTATTTGATC
The DNA here is from genome assembly GCA_009831015.1 of Picea engelmannii. Taxonomy (NCBI): domain Eukaryota; kingdom Viridiplantae; phylum Streptophyta; class Pinopsida; order Pinales; family Pinaceae; genus Picea; species Picea engelmannii. Next base: position 217,984 of record ML784827.1, read on the forward strand.
ATCCTCCTTTACCAATACTTTAATATATCCTAAGAAGTTGTCAAGTATGGACATCATTTCTCCATCGGTGACCCTTTGCAAAAGATATTCCATGTTTGGTAGAGGATAATTGTCCTTAAGTGAATCCTAGTTTAAATTTATGAAGTCTTCTTCCTTATAATGACTGGATCAGACACCCGTGATGAATATCTGATAGGCTCAATTATTCCTTCCCCAACCATATTTTGTAACTCCTTTTTCACTTGTGGGGAAACCTTTGGGTTCATCTCCCTGAGTTTCTGTCTAAAGGGATTTGTGTCATCAATGAGGGGGATATCATGTTGTATTACGTCTTCACGGTAAGCCTTCAGATCTTCGTAATACCAAGAGAATAAATATTTAAACTCTCTTATAAGGGAAATCAACTTTTTCCTTTTATAAACCTTTGTTCCTTTCCCAAACTTGATCATCTTTGGGGATTCCTCGATTCCAATGTTGAATTCAATGATCTCATCATTGATTTTTCTTGAGGGATTCCCTTTCTACATGTCATTATAATAAAAAAATGTCTTCTAAGGGGACAATACCTTTGGGTAGGGGTTCATCAGCTATATCAATTATCTCAATATTGGCCTTTTCAACTAATAGATTTATCTAAGCCTATGAGAATTCACCCTCATTTTGGAGAAAGCGTAGAAGTTGACTATCATTATCAAAAACTTGTCAATGTTATAAGTTGTCAGGTAATGAGGGTTTGTAATTTACTTCCACCTTGTAGAGACAAATTTCCTTGAAAATTTGCAAGGTGGAAGTAGAGACAACAAGGTTTTCTACCAAATGATTCTCTTCCCTAGGGATAGATTCAATGGAAAAATTGGCAAACTTATTTATGGCATCCCATACGACATTCCTATATTGTTTCAACCTTCGGTTTTTAGCAATGAATTTCTTGTTGACTTGTGAAATGATTAGATCAGAGTCCCATTTTACATGTAGGGTTTTGATGTTCATATTGATGGCCATGTTAATTCCTAGGATAAGGGCTTCGTACTCGAAAATGTTGTTTGTGCAGTTGAACTCAAGTCTGTATGAGAAAATAATAGTCTCTTTATTGGGTGATGTTAAGACTATCCCTACACTCTAGCATGTGCTTGAGTGCACACCATCGAAATCTAGGCCCCAATATCCTTCCCTCTTTTCCTCATAAAGGAAAAGGGAGTTTTCCAAAATGAAGGTGTTGTCAATTCCTTCTTCATGAACTTGATGGGTTATATTTATGTGATCCACACCACCTTCACTTTTGGTCCTATTTGGGGAAAAATATTTTTTATCAAATTTAATGACATAAACTTCCTTTTATTTATGAGGTTTTGTCAAGACTTGTTGAACATGTTGCAAAAAATATTCTTCAGCTTATTTTGCAGCTTGTCTCCTCTCAACCTCCAAGATATCACCTTTTGGGCAATGTGTACTTCTTGATTTTACCTCTTTTTCTTGTCTCAGTAGGATTATCATGCGATGAGATTCCCTTTTAGCTGCCTTATCGTGTTCCCCTTTGTTGGGCCCTTCATTTTTGGGATAAGGAATCGAGAAAGTTTTGAATGAACATGAGTTGCACAAGATTCAGAAGAAGCTAGACAACAGAGCAAGAAAGAGAAATAGAAAGAAGTTGCGAAAGACAATGCAACACCATCTAACCAACAAACAGTTGCAACATAGCAAGGAAGCGTGTAAGCCGAAATGGAAGACACAACCTAACTATATATAGGGCTGAACATAATTGTAAAAGGGTTGCTCAGTTAGTCAGTTGAGTTTTAATTGTTGGTTGTTGTAAGTTGAGTCAATAAAAGTCCTGAGTCTGTAATGTAATTGACCTATTTGTCTAAGAATTGGAACTCTACGACAGGAGTCCAGAGTCAAGCATATGTACAAAGCACTACTAAGTATTTTTGTGTCTGTAACCAAAGAAAGATTCTAAAGCTAATATGAAGAAGGACCAAAACTTTCAAAATGATGTGTCTCTGTGTATTTTACTTATGCATTATAGTATTTCCTTATGGTTTATGAGTTCTTCTTGATGATTTTTTGTTTAAAGGATTGTTCATAACATAATTAGGTTCAATTATTTCATACTTAAGATTCAAATATGTTCATGTCTCCTGTGAAAGATCAGGATGGGTCCTAACGGTTCTGTGGATCCTCCTAAGTCTTTTACTTACCCTTCACTATCTAATTGTCTCAGCAATTCTTTAGGTGAGACTTCTTCTCTTCGGAGGAGATGAAAATGCCAGTTCTCTAGACTACTCAGTACCTTTTGTTTGTAACCTGAGAAGGACCCTGGTTTGATCAAACTTGCACCAACAAAATTGTTTCGTTGCCAAGACCTACGTAAAAAGGGAACCTGTAGGGAGAATACTTTCACAAATCCACAGATCTGGTATTGATCAATGGTGGGAAAGAAAATGTGATGCCTTCATATGGAAAGAAGCGGAACTGACGGGAAACTTGTTGGAAGACTCTCGCGAAGCAAGATTTTACTTAGAAAGATCAAGCAACTAGTACGATATTTTCTGGGTTAAATTCCTGGAAGAATTTTTCCACTAGATAAAGAAGCTCCAAGAAGCTCCAGAGTTCCAAGGACAAGTCAAGAGGATCTGTTTTTGGGACACCAAAAATCTAGCATCACTTTAGAAGCTATATTGTCTAGTCATGCAGGTGATTGATTTCTGGGTCCGTACCACCCTAGAAGGATATATCATCGAATTTGCAGCTGAGAATCACCAATCTTTTTTGTGAGCAGAGGAAATTTTCAAGAAATACACAAGGGGAAGACTATTGAGAGAAATCCCCTTGTGGATTAAGGTTTTCTTGATCGAATCAAGGATGCTGACTATGTCCCCAATAGAGATGGTAGCGTAAACACCCTCGCTTGGGGTAGGGCGAGGTGGGTTTAGAGTCATGGCATGAGAGAGGGGAATGATTCTTTGATAAATGGGGGGGAAACAACAAGAAATGGACTCGAGATATGAGTGAGCCTTGAAGAGAGTCTCCATAGTTAATAAGTGGTGGTGGGACAAGATCAAGAAAGCAGCAAGATAGCCCAAGAAGTTGAGGAAAGAAGCAGATTAGGAGAAGTAGAGGAAAGACATATTGAAGAGTTGCAGAAGATGAGAAGACATGAATGACTGGCCAGTCAAATATTAAATGAGAGATAAGTGCGGAGAGAAATAAGTCCCAAAGAGGTTGGAAAAGAAGGAGAAGGTGTAGACATAGGAGAGGAAGAAGTCGACGTGAATATTGAAAAAGATAGATAAGAATTAGCCTCGATAATGGGAGAGATCGGGAATCTGGCTGAAGAGATTGTCCCAGTGGAAGCAAATGAGACCCCCCAGATCAAATAAAACCACCCCGAAGCTAGTGGCACTAGCCCTGAATCACCCATACCCCAAGTGTCTTCTATACAAGAGGTAAGTTCAATACTACCTTCTCATGCTATTTCTATTCCAATACAATTAGTTAGTCAATCACAACCAGGAAGTGCGAGTATAGAGAGGACATTAGGATCCCGTGGTAGATTGCAAGCAGGATCGATAGGGTTTATATTGATAAGAACTACAAGATCAACAATGGTTGTCCATGCGGGAGGATCAATTGCACGATACCCAAAATTTTGGGGTAAGGGAGATGAAGAGGTTGAACAACATTGGTTCTTGTGTGAAGCAATCTGGAGATCCAGAGGGACTCTGGATGAAAATAAGTTGGTGGAGTTCCTGACTACCTTGAGGGGTCATGCTCTCAAGTGGTACATGAATATCATTGAGCCAGGAGTGCCAGGAATACAGGTTCAAGCATTCACTCTTGGCCAAGTACAAACAAGGTTCATAATAGAGTTCAAACTACCCTAGTCAGAACAAAAGGCTCTGTCTGAGTTGTGTGAGATCCAACAACGGGAAGGCGAATTAGCATGGGAATACAACCAAAAATTCAAAGATGCTATAGGGAGGTTGGCACACCCAATCCATGAACAACATCAAAGGGAGTGGTACACTCAGGGGTTGTTGCCTCTGACTCGGATTCCGCTAATGCAACAACGAATAACCACTTTAACAGATGCCTTGGAACAATTGATGAAGATTGAAGCCATGGAGGGATGCCTTGGAATCTTGTGAGTGAATACACCCCCAGAAGATGTGAATTTGGTGCAACTACAAGGGAAAATATCAACACTTACAAAGAATATTCAAGAGCTGATGATACCCAGACCAAGACGACCACAGGTTTGGTGCACCAGATGTTATACAGAGGGACATCTGGTGAACGAATGTTTGGGAATAAGTGGAATGGGACCTCCTCATAATCCGATGGTAACCCCACCAGGACCCATGGGAGGAGTTGTGCAAGTGTCTAAGAACTTACCATTCCATAACCCCACCCCGTATCATGCTTTTCCAAGAGGCCAAGCAACACCATCATTTGAGTATTGTGAAATATGGAAAATCCATGGGCATGGGCCAAGACAATGGCCCATCATGCATAAATATTCAACAATACCAAATATAATGCACTGTGAATTCTATGCATCTACCACACATACTACCAATCAATGTAGAGCATTGGATGGGCTTGCAGACAGGTTAGACCGAACACCATAAAGGGTGAATGAAAACCCTTAGGGACTAGGAAGAGGTAGAGGAGGTGGAGCCGGAGGAGACTACAGAAGAGGAATAACTGGGGGAAGAGGGCCAAGTAGATGTTATAAATGTGATGATCAGGGTCACATGGCTAGAGACTGTCCTCATCCAAGGTAGCCATGGTTCTCTAATTGCATAACCAACAGGCATGCAACTAAAGATCGCCCATAATTCATTGCAAAATGGGAAGATAGAGTACGACAATGAGGAACTAACCTTATCAGTTCAGAAATCAAGAGATTCATGAAGGGACACCTACCTAACCTTAATATTGTTACTTGAGGAGGAGAAAAGACAGGAGCCGATGTTGATACTCTACCTCAGATCCAGAAAGAAGCACCTAAAGAAGATAGGTACGACCCTATAAAACAAAAGTTGTTCTTTAAATATGACATAGAAGTATTTTAGAACATTCCTAACCCTGAGATGCACGAGAAAACCCCACAACCTATTTCTTATCCTAATATGGCGCAAGTCCCTGCTTCACCCCCTACACCCAGAAACCATGTAGTCATACCAAGACAACCTGAGCAACCTCAAAACGTAGTTTACCTTTGCTTTTAGTTATTCTCTGACATTCTAGGGAATGATCAACTAAAGAAAAAGTTGTGCAATGTGTGTTGGCCCTTGACCAAGTTTTGAGGATCCTTGGTCATGTTTGACCTATTTTGGGACTTCGACAGGCTGTCGAAGTAGAGATTGCGGGATCTCAGCCCCTTTTTAGGGATTTTTGGGTTTTGGGTTTATGTAATGGGTATGGGATGTCATCCCATGGGTTTAGCCATTTTTAGGCCCATTTTATAATGTATAAATAGATAGCTAGGTGATGTAAGAAAAGGCCAGTGTAATAGTGTGCTAGGTGTTAGAGTCGATCTATGTGATCATAGAAAGGCCATAGTGTGCTAAGTGTTGAGTGTTAATTGCTAAGTGCAAGTGATTGTAAGAGATTGTGGAAGGCTTTGTGGTGTACTTCATGGAAGGAGGATATAGAGAGGAGCATAGATCTCCTGTTGGTGGACGTAGCCCCAAGGTGGGGGTGAACCATGTATATCATGTGTTGTGGTTGCTATGTGCTTTATGATTGTTCTCTTATCTATGTGATTGAATGATTAGTGCACTGATGTATGCTTAGATGAATCTAATATGGTATCTTAGTGCTGAATAATGTGAATGAATGTTAGATATGACCTATATTGTTGTGCTTAGTGCTTGATTATATCAGATCTGTATAAATAATGCACTGATCTGTGTTAGGGTTTAGCTGTGCTATAAACTAAGGATGAATATTAATGAAATCTAACTACTAAGTGCTTTGTTAAGGTATTGTAATCACAGATCGGTGTCACAGCTAAGGTTGAAGACACTGGAGTCTTGCAACCACCCCTACCTCTACCTCGGGTGAGACTTCATCTGCTTTGAAGGTGTTTTCAAAAGGGCGGGTAGTTAGGGTTTTGTTGGTGCATTATTGTAACATTGAACCCTGGGTATGCCCCTGTCCCAACAATTGGTTCCGTTGTTGGGACCCAAAACTTTGATTGCTGGGAACTAAGGAAGAAGAATATTTGTGCGAAGATCTGATATGAATCTGTGATTGTTGGGAACTAAAGGAAAGAAATAAAGCTCTGTGTGTAGATCTGTTGCCTTAGCGCACAGTATTCTAATTGACCTGTAAATATTTTTGCTAAGAAGTGAAGTCATATCTGAAGAAAAGAGGTAAGATCTTGAATCTTTGTGCTCTGAAAAAGGTAAGAATAGTGAACAAAAATTCTGAAAGATTTGTGATTTGATAAAGGTAAGAATAGTGAATTTTTTTAGATCTGGAGGCTTTCTGCTTTGCTAAAAGTAAGATTAGTGGAAATTTTTGTTTCAAGAGTATGGATCTAGGTATGTTTGATAAATTTTATCCTAGTTTGAAAACTGGGGCACATGTAGAAGAAATAAGGTTTGATATGAGTAGATCTGATAGAAATAATGAAAGATATGTTATTCCTATGCATAGAAAGAATGTTTGGACTAACAAATGGATGCAAGATCCTAGAAATAATTTTTTGCAGTTTAGCTACTATGATCCTAGTGCACAGTACAGGAAAGGTTGGGGATCATTTAAGAAAAAAAAGGATTAACCCTTTGTTACAGTTGCAGAAGATCAGCACATCTTGCTAAGGAATTCCCTGGAAGGAGACCTAGTTGTCTTTGTTGTAAAGCTATGAACCATGAAGTTTTATATTTCCCTAGAATGATTGATAGGCTCGACAGAATGAATATGAGACAAGAAAAACTTGAGGAAGGTCACGAAACTGAGACCATGGAAGAGCCCCAAACAGAATCAGAGACTGTACTATTGCAAATGAAAGAAACCCTAAATGATCATAGATATATCAAAATATCAAAGATCTTCAAATAAAAAGAATGCATAGAAGCAAGAATAGGAGACTTCGACATAGACTGTGTTATGGATGAGGAAACACAGGTAAATATCATGACATAAAGAACTTGGGAAGCTTTGGGAAAGCCTGATACAATTCCTTCATTGGGAGGAATGTGATTATTCAGGGGAAAGCTGATAACCCTATGTGGAAGACTCACCCAGGTATCTATGAGTGCTCATGGAGCTTCGACAGAGGAAGATTTTGAGGTTTTTAGATTCATTGATAATAGCGCTCCATTTACTATGTTATTAGGAAAAAATTGGATCGAGAAAGATGAGACCAGAAGAAAAGAAGAAGAGGCCCTAGAAAAAAAAGCAGGAATTAAAATATTTCATGACTATGAATATCACACACTTGATTGCAGAACAAGAAAACAGATCAAAGCTACTTAGAAATGAAAATTTGGATCACAAAGTTGAAATAACACAAGAATATTCACAGACGAGTAGAGAACCTACCCCAGACATAGAAGAAGTATTGCCATTGAATCCTATGAAAGAATCTCAACAACGTGAAGCTGCTATGCCAAAAGTGTTGATTAAGGTTGGTTGTCATTGATGTCAACCCTTGAAGAAAGACCTGTAGCACAAAGTTTTGGGTAATGGACCCAATAGTGTTTGATGTAAATATGACTCATTATTGTTTTTTCATGGTTGATAAGAAGTAAATATGGA
>ML784827.1:234181-289115 GCA_009831015.1 Picea engelmannii
TTTCTTGCTGTTAAAGTTAATGAAGGTTTGAAGAAATGTGATCAGAAACACCAGGTATATTACAGAGCTACAAATCATATTTTGATGATGAAATTGATGAGGGCTTTTGGTTGAGGTACATGTTGAGTACATGGTTGAGACAATAGTTGATGAGTTGGCACATACATCAAGTGTATAGTTGATGATGTTGGTACATATTGACGAGTCATAGTTGATGAGTAGTTGAAAAATGATTGGTACATACTTGGTACATGGTTGATGCACTTGTTTATGGTACAGGTTGATTACAGGTTGGTGCATGGATGATGCACTTGTTTATGGTTGATTACAGGTTGGTGCATGGTTGATGCACTTGTTTATGGTTGATTACAGGTTGGTGCATGGTTGATGCACTTGTTTATGGTACAGGTTGATTACAGGTTGATGCATGGTTCAGACTTATTGGTATAGGTTTACAGCAATATATCTCACAGTGATAGTGTGACAGTGGTTCCATCATTCTACTTCTACTTCAGGGTGGCAGGACGGGGCAAGGACAGGGGGTTGTAGCCACCTTCCGGTTGTAGCCGGAGAACATTGGGGGTTGTAGCCTCCTTCTGGTTGTAGCCAGAGATTTGGGGAGTTGGAGCTTCCCTCAGGTTGCAGCCTGAGAAACTAGGGGGTTGGAGCCTCCTTCCAGTGGCAGCTGGAAAACAAAGGAAGTTGGTGCTTCCAATGAATGTAATTCTTCAAGACATATAAGAAAAAACATTCCGTGGTTTTTTTCCCGATTTGGGTTTCCACGTAAAACACTGGTGTACTGTGTATGTGTATGATTGTTCATTTGTTCATTGCTTATTTACTCTGCATTTATTGGATAATAATGCTTCATTGATATAACACTTGGATTATATGGTTAAAAGGGATTAGATTGCTCTATTACTGATTCACCCCCCTCTCAATAATCCAACAATAAGAAGACAATAATCATAATGGAAAGAGGAATACCGAGATGAAGATCACCAGGCAAAAGGCTAGAAAACTCAGTAAGAAGAGAGCGCAGATCGAAAAGTTACAGAAGGGCCCAGAGGGAACTTTGCGGAAGGAAGATTTGAAAAGTTGGAACTTCGTCGGGATATCATAAAAGCACCCCATGGCACTTCGCCATGGTGAAGTGATATGACCATTGGAAGCATTATAACTATTGGATCGATCTTCTAGAATGGTTAGAACAACAGTTATGACCAGAAAGCTCTTCATTAGACCGTTGGGACCGCATCGTAATGGACAAAACTGCATTGATGGAAAACTTCTTATTTGTTGGAGAGATCCGTTACATTGTGTCTACTTAGTCCGTTTACTTTTTCACCAAGAACACTTTTGTGAATTGTATCAGAGCTAACAAGAGAACCCATTGCTACCGCATCGTACTTAGTAAGATTGACACCGATTCTACTGCTTTGAGAAATCATCCATCCACCCAAGTTTTTCGATCGAGAGCATGCATGTCGGACGAGCTCGGCTATGTGGAGAAGTCAGTTGAGTAAGTTTTAATTGATATGATGGCCAAGAAAGTGATGTCCATAGGAGTTCAAGCTTCATCGACATGAGGAGTGCAAGCCTCTCCATCGACTACTCGCAGATCTAGACCATCTTGACTGGAAGCAAAGAAGAGAACCAAGCATAGAGATGATCTAGAAAACGTGAAGTTAATCTCAACCACCTTACCTGACTACATCCCACCTCTGGCCGATGCGGTGAGTCATGACAGTGTCCCGAGGGACTTTGATTACACTTTGGTTACTACGTACCTCCCAAAGGGGATACGTGTAGTCATAACACAACAAGATAAGATCGTGATGTTGAACTTTAGTGACTTCAACCTAGGTGACAACAAGAATTACAACATGATTTCTCCTTACAAGTATCTGACCAAGACGGAGGGGAATAACTTGAAAATAATCCCCCAGCCATGGACTATGAACCTCGCACAATCCACCCTCTTGAATGTGATGAAGATCCCACACTTTGGAAGGCACCAGGAGGTGTGTCAAGCTCCTTCTATCGTGTTACCCTGGAGGCTACCTATCAATAGATAGACTCATTACAGTTGATCCGACATTGATCCATAAGATGATCGGATTGAGCATGAACAGACCTGACCCGCAAGACTTCTACCCAGGGAAGACTTTCGAATGCGCCCTGGCACAGATAATTAAGGACACTTACGACGATGTAGAAAAGGGAATGTGAGGCTGCAAGGTAGCTTCCATCCATAATGGAGTAGTGCGCCTAGCTTGCCAGCTGATTGCAGGGAAGCTCGTGAGGAAGAACTGACCTACACAAGTCACAGGATTCGTTGTTAACCTAGCTGGGAAATGTATAGAAGGACTCCATATGAACTGGGCAAAGTACTTGGTCAACGAGCTCAAATTGGATTTCCACGAAGCTCAAGATCAGGGCTATGAGTTCCACTTTAGATGGTTCTTGATCCTCATCACATTTACCGCTTGGGAAATGCCGGAAGGTGTGACCTTCCTGGACATTGAGCCATTTGAGTCGCTCGTTGTCAAGTTCACCACGCTTTGGTACTCGATCAATATGGAAAAATAGTGGTAGTCGAATGTGGTCTTTCATAACTATTATCTCCAATTGAAGAGGGATATCGAAGTTATCCCTCGCATGACGTCGAACATCCTGCATCAATTTTGAACCCTCATGAAGTTCCACGCAGATCGACACTTCATTTATATCACCATGCACACAAATGAGCACAAGGAAGAGATTCACTCTTACTACAAGCTCACAGAGGAGGACCTTGAAGAGATCACCAAGGATTGGTCAGCAGAAATCCTCATCCCAGCATACCCCACAGAAATGTCAGACCCTGAACTAATCGGTAGCCATGAGACCACTCATGAAGCAAAGGATCATTTTGAACTCAACAGAAGGAAGAAGACTGAAGAGGTCCAAAACTTGACCAGTGCATCAGAAGGAACTGCTTTAGTATCACCTGGACGGGAGGGTGATGACGAAGTAGAAGAGACAAAAATAAAAAAAGACCAGTAGAAGCAAGGTGAAGTAACACTGCCTAGGTTGATCCCTCAAAGAAAAGGAAGGTTTCTCCCACGAAACCCAATTCCTGAAAGAAATCCAGAGCCATCTTGACTAAGTTGCAAACTGTGCTCACTGTGGATGACTTTGACTTTATCATTGCAGCTGTAGCAGATGCCTCATAGGACATTTTGTAGAAACATGAAGCCAAGAAGGAGGAGATGTATGATAGAATCTAGGTTGAACTCAGAGGGGTACAACAGGCCCTTCAATCTAGATGCATAGTATCCATTGTGCCCCCACCATCAGAAGCACCTAAGTTGGGAGATGAGCCTACCCAACTCCACAGGCTAGCTGATGCGATCGAAGCTCGCCTTTGTCGTGCACAGGAAGAAACTGAATACGCCATAGAGGCCCTAAATCAAGTACAAAAAGAGTCATAGAGAAACACTGAGTTTCCCAGCAAGAGAAGCCTTCCCTCCAAGCCAAGCTTGACGAAGTGAAAGCACATATACAACAAGAGAAAGAGTAATTGCTCGCAGAGAAGGTGGGAATAAAAGAATAAGTTAGCACAACACTTCACTCTGTGACATGCTTAGAGAAAAAGGAGGAAGACCCAGTGGAACACCAGGTAGAGAAGCTCACAGAAGTTATCCAATAGCTTCAATAGAGAATCGAAGACCTAGAGCTACAAACAATGCCAAGTACCCTGCAGAACGTGTGAGATCAAAGAGAATCCACTGCCCGGAGCGCAGTAGAGAGGATCAGAACATTCTCTCTGGAATGCAAACAACTAAGTGCTCGCAGTGTAAAAAATTATGAGCAACTCACTGAAGATACTGAGATGAAGGTAATGGAGTCATAGCTCCAGAAGGCAAAGAAAAAATCAACAATAGTATAGGCACAATTGAATCTCCTGTCAGCAGTTGAAAGAATGAAGCGATCCATGGAAGTGACTCAAAGGCCTCAACCAGTCCAGGACGAAGCTTGCCAACTGTTTGAGGAGATTGAAGGCTGAGGCGTAGAGTTCAAAAAAGTAGTCACTGCAGTTGAACAACGTTTAGAGGGACCTGTCAATGAAGCAGTCATCCAAGAGCTCACCGAGCAGGAGGCCCTAGCGCAATAATAGGTCGAAGCAGCTCGAGCCAAACTAGAGGCTTTTGAAGCACAACTACCCAGACTAGAGTGACTCGGGATGAGTCATAGGTGAGTGTTGGGGGCTTTTTTGCCCTTGACCAAGTTTTGAGGATCCTTGGTCATGTTTGACCTATTTTGGGACTTCGACAGGTTGTCGAAGATGGAGCGCAAGTCGAAGCAAAGATCGTGGGATCTCGACCCATTTTTAGGGATTTTTGGGTTTTGGGTTTATGTAACCGGTATGGGATGTCGGCCCATGGGTTTACCCATGTTTAGGCCCATTTTTTAATGTATAAATAGATATCTAGGTGATGTAAGAAAAGGCCAGTGTAATAGTGTGCTAGGTGCTAGAGTCGATCTATGTGATCATAGAAAGACCATAGTGTGTTAAGTGCTAAGTGTTAATTTCTAAGTGCAAGTGATTGTAAGAGACTATGGAAGGCTTTGTGTTGTACTTCAGGGAAGGAGGATCTAGTGAGGTGTGCATATCTCATGTCCTCTATGGAGTAAGATATCATGGCTCTGTGCATGTAGAATATTGACAGAATGAAATAAAGAAGAAGAGTTGGTGGACGTATCCCCAGGGTGGGGGTGAACCACATATATCCTGCATTGTGGTTTCTATGTGCTTTATGATTGTTCTCTTGTCTATGTGATTGAATGCTTAGTGCACTGATGTATGCTTAGATGAATCTAATATGGTAGCTTAGTGATGAATAATGTGAATGAATGTTAGATCTGACCTATGTTGTTGTGCTTAGTGCTTGATTATATTGGATCTGTATAAATATTGCACTGATCTATGTTAGGGTTTAGTTGTGTTGTAAACTAAGGCTGAATATTAATGAACTATAACTGCTAAGTTCTTTGTTAAGATGTTGTAATCACATATATGTGTCCTAGCTAAGGTTGCATACATTGGAGTCCTACAACCACCCATGCCTCTACCTCGGGTGAGACTTCATATTCTTCGTAGGTGTTGCCGAAAGGGTCAGTAGTTAGGGTTTTGTTGGTGCGTTGTTGTAGCATTGAACCCTGGGTCTACCCCTATGCCAACAACTGGTTCTGTTGTTGGGACTTGAAACTGTGATTGTTGGGAACTGAGGAAGAAGAAGATTTGTGTGAAGATCTGATCTGAAACTGTGATTGCTAGGAACTAAAGGAAAGAAAGAAAGAATTGTGTGTAGATCTGTTGGCTTAGTGCGCAATATTCTACTTTACCTATAAATCTTTGTGCTAAGAAGAGAAGTCAGATCCAAATAAAAGAGGTAAGATCTTGAATCTTTGTGCTCTGAAAAAGGTAAGAATAGTGAAATTTTTTTATGAAAGCTTTGTGCTCTGATAAAGGTAAGAATAGTGAAATTTTTTAGATTTGGAAGCTTTATGCTCTGCTGAAAGTAAGATTAGTGGAAATTTTTGTTTCAAGAGTATGGATCTAGGTATGTTTGATAAATGTTATCCTGGTCTGAAAACTAGGGCACAGGTAGAAGAAATAACGTTTGATATGAGTAGATCTGATAGAAATAATGAAATATATGTTATTCCTATGCACAGAAAGAATGATTGGACTAACAAATGGATGCAAGATCCTAGAAATATTTTTTTGCAGGTTAGCTACTATGATCCTAGTGCGTAGTATAGTAATGTTTGGGGATCATTTAAGAAAAAAATAGGATTAACCCTTTGTTACAGTTGCAAAAGCCTGGGACATCTTGCTAAGGAATGCCCTGGAAGAATACCTAGTTGTCTTTGTTGTAAAGTTATGGACCATGAAGTTTCAAATTTTCCTAGAATGATTACTAAGCTCGACAAAATGAATATGAGACAAGAAAAAATTGAGGAAGGTCATGAAACTGAGACCATGGAAGAACCCCATATAGAATCATAGATTGTACTACTGCAAATGAAAGAAACCCTAAATGATCACAAAGATATCAACTTATCAGAGATCTTCAAAGAAAAAGAATGCATAGAAGCAAGAATAGGAGACTTCGACATAGACTGTATTCTAGATGAGGAAACACATGTAAATATCATGACAGAAAGAACTTGGGAAGCTTTTGGAGATCCTGATGTGACTCCTTCATTGGGAGGAATAAGATTATTTAGGGGAAAGTTGATAACCCTATGTGGAAGACTCACCCAAGTATCTATGAGTGCTCATGGAGCTTCGACAAAGGAAGATTTTGAGGTTGTTAGATTCATTGATAATAATGCTCCATTTACTATGTTATTAGGAAAAACCTGGATCGAGAAAGATCAGACCAGAAGAAAAGAAGAGGAGGCCCTAGAACAGAAAAAGTAGGAATTAAAATATTTCATGACTAGGAAGATCGCACACTTGATTTCATAACAGGAAAACAAATCGAAGCTACTTAGATCTAGAAACTTGGATCATGAATTTGAAATAACATAAGAAGATTCATAGATGAGTATATCACCTACCCCAAACAGAGAAGAAGTATTGCCCTTGAATCCTATGAAATAATCTCAAAAGTGAGAAGTTGCTATGCCAAAAGAAGACAAGAATTAGAATGGAAAGAAGAATATCGAGACGAAGATCACCAGGTAGAAGGCTAGAAAACTCTGTAATAAGAGAGAACAGATCAAAAAGTTATAGAAGGGCCCAGAGGGAACTTTGTGGAAGGAATATTTGAAAAATTGGAACTTCATCGGGATATCAGAACAACACCCCATGGCACTTCGCCATGGCGAAGTGATATGACTGTTGGAAGCATTATAACCATTGGAATGATGTTTTAGAATGGTTAGAACAACAATTATGACCAGAAAGCTTGCCATCAAGGACTAGACCCAAAAGACTTCTACCCAGGGAAGACTTCTGACCGTGCCCTGGCACATAGAATTAAGGACACTTATGACGATGTAGAAAAGGGAATGCAAGGCTACAAGGTAGCTTCCATCTAGAATGGCGCAATGTGCCTAGCCTACTAGCTGATTGCAGGAAAGATTGTGAGGAAGAACCGACCTACACAAGTCACAAGATTCATTGTTGACCTAGATGGGAAATGTGTAGAAGGACTCCAGATGAACTAGGTGAAGTACTTGGTCATCCAGCTCAAATTGGATTGTTACGAAGCTCAAGATCAGGGCTATGAGTTCCACTTTATCTAGCTCTTGATCCTCATCGCATTTACCACTTGGTAAATGCCAGAAGGTGTGACCTTCCTGGACATTGAGTCGTTCAAGATGCTCACTATGAAGTTCACCACGCTTTGGTACTCGAGAGATATGGGAAAATAGTGGCAGTCGAACGCGGTATTTCATACCTATTATCTCCAACTAAAGAGGGCTATCGAAGCTGTCCCTCACATGACATAGAACAAACTACATCGGTTTTGGCCCCTCATGAAGTTCCACACAGATCGACACTTCATTTATATCACCGTACGCATAGATGAGCACAAGGAAGAGCTTCAATCGTACTACAATCTCATATAGGATGACCTTGAAGAGATCACCAAGGACTGGTCAGCAAAACTTCTCATCCCCGCAAACCCTGCAGAAATGTCAGACCCTGAACTAATCGACATCCCTGAGACCACTCATGAAGCAAAGGATCATCCTGAACCCAATAAAAGGAAGAAGACCGAAGAGGTCCAAAACTTGACCAGCGCATCAGAAGGAACTGCTTCAATATCACTTGGACGGGAGGGTGATGACAAAGTAGAAGAGACAAAAGGCAAAGAAGACTAGTAGAAGCAAGGTGAATTAACACCACCTAGGGACCCTGCTGATGAGGCTAATCCCTTGAAGAAAAGGAAGGTTTCTCCCATGAAACCCACTTCCCGAAAGAAATCCTAAGCCATCTTAACTAAGATACAGACTGTGGTCACTGTGGATGACTTTGACTCTATCATCGCAGCTATAGTATATGCCTCGCAGGACATTTTGTAGAAACATGAAGCCAAGAAGGAGGAGATGTATGATATAATCGAGGTTGAACTCAGAGTGACACAACAGACCCTTCAATCTAGCCGCGCAGTATCCACTGCGCCCCCACCATCAAAAGCACCTGAGTTGGGAGATGAGCCTACCCAACTCCGTAGGCTAGCTGATGCGACCGAAGCTCGCCTTTGTCGTGCACAGGAATAAACCGAACAGGCCATAGAGGCCCTAAATCAAGTACAAAAAGTAGTAATAGAGCAACATCGAGTTGCCTAGCAAGAGAAGGCTTCCCTCCAAGCTAAGTTTGAGGAAGAGAAAGTGTAGATCCAATAAAAGAAAGAGTAGTTTCTCACAGAGCAGGTGGGAATAAAAGAAGCAGTCAGCAGATCACTTCGCTCTGTGACATGCTTAGAGAAAAAGGAGGAAGACCCAGTGGAACATCAGGTAGAGAATCTCGCGGAAGCTATCCAATAGTTTCAACAGAGAATCGCAAACCTCGAGCTATGAAAAGTGCCAAGTACCCCGTAGGACGTGTGAGATTAGAGAGAAGCCATTGCCCGGAGCACAATCAAGAGGATCAGAACATTCACTCTGGAATGCAAACAACTAAGTGCTCGCAATGCATAGAATTATGAGTGACTCACTGAAGATACTGAGTTGAAGGTACTGGAGTCACAACTCTAGAAGGAAAAGAAACAATCAGAAAGAGTACAGGCTCAGTTGAATCTCATGTCAGCAGTTGAAAGAATGAAGCGATCCCTAGAACAATGCACTGCTCAACAACAGGTCCACACCATTCAGAGAAAAGTCATGGAAGTGACTCAAAGGCTCCAACCAGTCCAAGACGAAAATTTCCAACTGTTTGAGGATATTGAAGGCCAAGGTGTAGAGTTGGAACAAATATTCTATGTAGTCGAACAATGTTTAGAGGGACCTGTCAATGAAGCAGTCATCCAAGAGCTCACTGAGAAGGAGGCCCTGGTGCAGCAATAGGTCAAAGAAGCTCGAGCCAAGATCGAGGCTTTTGACACACAAATACCTAGACCAGAGTGACTCGGGATGAGTCACAGGTGAGTGTTGGGGGCCTATTGGCCATTGACCAAGTTTTGAGGATCCTTGGTCATGTTTGACCTATTTTGGGACTTCAATAGGCTATCGAAGATGCAGTGCAAGTCGAAGCAGAGATCACAGGATCTTGGCCTCTTTTTAGGGATTTTTGGGTTTATGTAACGGGTATGGGATGTTGGACCATGGGTTTACCCATGTTTAGGCCCATTTTTTAATGTATAAATAGATAGCTAGGTGATGTAAGAAAAGGCCATTGTAATAGTGTGTTAGGTGCTAGATTTGATCTATGTGATCGTAGAAAGGCCACAGTGTGCTAAGTGCCAAGTGTTAATTGCTAAGTGAAAGTGATTGTAAGAGACTATGGAAGGATTTGTGTTGTACTTCAGGGAAGGAGGATCTAGCAAGGTGCACAAATCTCCTATCCTCTGTGGAGTAAGATATCATGTTTTTGTGCATGTAGAATATTGACAAAAATAAATAAAGAAGAAGAGTTGGTGGATGTAGCCCCAGGGTGGGGGTGAACCACATATATCCTGTGTTGTGGTTGCTATGTGCTTTATGATTGTTCTCTTGTCTATGTGATTGAATGCTTAGTGCACTGATGTATGCTTAGATGAATCTGATATGGTAGCTTAGTGTTGAATAATGTGAATGGATGTTAGATTTGACCTATGTTGTTGTGCTTAGTTCTTGATTATATTAAATCTGTATAAATACTGCACTGATATGTGTTAGGGTTTAGTTGTGATGTAAACTAAGGATGAATATTAATGAAATATAACTGCTAAGTGCTTTGTTAAGGTGTTGTAATCACAGATCTATGTCCCAACTAAGGTTGTAGACACTGGAGTCCTGCAACCACCCCTGCCTCTACCTCGAGTGAGACTTCATCTACTTTGCAGGTGTTGCCAAGAGGGACGATAGTTAGGATTTTTTTGGTGCGTTGTTGTAGCATTGAACCTTGGGTCTTCCCCTATGCCAACAATGTGCTATACCTAGTTTTAGGGAATGAAGAACCATTAGAAGAAAGAATAAGGGCCAATCTTCCTGAGAAGAGTACTCAAAGAGTGCGGCAAAGAAAAGTACGAACTGAAAAAGAATTCTGACTAGTAGCCGAGTTAGATGAATTTGATATTAAGGACATCATGTTGGATCTAGGATCCAATGTGAACATCCTACCTAATAAGACCTGGGAATCCTTAGGAAAACCTAGGCTGACATATTCCCCAATTCAGTTAAGAATGGAAAACCAATATTGTATCTTCCCCATTGGAAGATTGGAAAATGTGGTAATAGATGTTGCAGGAGTAAAGACAGTGGCTGACTTTGAAGTCATTGAGATCATGGGATATAAGGACCCTTACCCTGCACTACTTGGCATCAATTGGGCCTATGAAAATTATGTAGTAATCGACTTAAAGAAAGAAACCATGACCTTTGAGGCCGATGGAATCAAGGTAGTTCAAGCTTTGGATCCATACGTAGGACACAAGTATACAGAGCCAACATACAATAATATGGAAGGAGAAGACTTGGACCAGATGTACACCATAACAACAGGAACAAGAGATGATTACATAAATCCTACTGCTGATGGATCAATAAGCTAGAGAAGCATACAGTTAGCAGACAAAGATTCAGAGCTGGATTTTGACAGTTGGAAAAAAGGTTCGTATGAAATATTCTCAAGAATATGCGCAACTGTCAGAGTAACCATATGGGTTGGGACCGAAGTCAGAGAACACCCAGTATACAATGGCACCTCAGAACTAGACAGTTTTCTGATCAACATGGAGGAAAATGTAGTAGAAGATCAAAGAATCTTAGTACTAGATGTAGCCTTTCAGAACACCCCTGCTATATGGTGGGATAATCATAAATCCTTACTCAGAACTTGGGATGAGCTGAAGAAAGCTATCAAGTATAGGTTCTAGAATAAAGAGTAGTTGGAATCATAGCTGCAGATAGATCTCCAAGTTGCACAACTGTTCAGTGGAGAATCAGATCCTCGAATGCATATTGAATAGTGTGTAACACAGTGGCAAGCTGCGGGAATACCCTCTCACTTCTGGGTTCAAGTATTTCCCCCCTCTCTAGGTCCAATCCCAAAATCTTGATTCATATAGGAGGAAACCAGAAGACAGACCAGCGATTGGCAAGCACTGTCAGCTCATTTTTGCAAGGACTTCTCATTTACAAGTTAGTACCCTGATCTTGAAGTAGTCCTGAAAAAGATTAAAGAATTTATTTTTATAGATAATGGTAATCAGAAATCAAATTTAGTGGTATGTTCCAAACATAACCAATAACTTCAGACCAACCTTCACCTGGACTCAACTAAGAAACCCATAGAATTCTATCAGATTAGCAGAGATTTTGAAAGCCTATATGATTTAGAGGAATTGAGAAACCTAGCCATCAAAGAGACAGAGGGGAGCAGATAAATCCAAAACACCATACCCAGCTAGACTGATAGTTCCTACAATCACCCATTAAAATTGTGCAAAATCAACATAGGAACCGTATAGAAACCCAAAATAGCTATGGTGGGAGACTACTAGGATGAGAAAACCAGTCACGAAATACAGAGTTTGTTGCGGGAATATGAGGATTTATTCCCAAAGACTTTTTCAGTGTTAAAGGGAATCAAAGAAATTATGGGAGAGATGAAAATTGAACTGAAACCAGGATCGAAGCCTGTGAGACATAGACCATATCATCTTAACCCTAGATTAAAATATAAGGTCAAGAAGGAGATAGATAATATGTTGGAAGTAAGACTCATCTTTGCAATATAATAAGTAGAATGGGTCAGCCCAATAGTTATTCAAAGAAAGAAAGGCACAGAGGATATTAGAGTCTGTGTAGACTACAAAAGCCTCAACTCTGTCTGTGTGCATGACCCTTTCCCAACACCCTTTACTGATGAGGTGCTAGAATAGGTTGCGAGGAAGGAAGCATGCTCATTCACAGATGGATTTTTAGGATATCACCAAGCTAGGATTTTCGAAGAGGACAAAAGGAAGACCACTTTCATAACAGAATGGGGATCTTTCACATACAATGTGATGCCATTTGGGTCAAAGAACGCCCTTGCAGTTTTTTCCAGGATTTTAATAGAAACTTTTAGAGAGTTCATTCACAAATTTATAGAAGTCTTTATGGATGATTGGACAATATACAACCTGCTCAAGGACCATGTAGCACTGCTACGACTAATGTTTGACAGATGTAGAGAATTGCAGATCTCATTGAATCTCAGAAAGTGCATCTTCTGTGTACCACATGGGAATTTGTTGGGCCATATAGTCTGTCGAGAAGGAGTATTGGTATACCCAGCCAAAGTTGTGGTCATCACAAATATGCCTCCACCTGCGAGTGCTAAATAGTTGTGCTCCACGTTGGGACACACAGGTTATTATCATAGGTTCATCCGAAGATATGCTAACATTACTGCACCTCTGGAAAACGTATTGAAAAAGGTTGAACCATTCCAATGGACTCCAAAATGTGATAAAGAATTTGAGACACTCAAGGAGAAGCTCAGCACAACACCAATTATGATATTCCCAAACTGGGAGAATGGATTTCATGTTCATGTAGATGCTTCGGGAATTGCCTTAGGAGCTATCTTAACGTAACCTGGAGATGGAGCTATGGATCATCCTATATATTTTGCGAGTTAGAAGTTGTCGTAGGTAGAGCGCAACTACACAACGACGGAAAGGGAGCGTTTAGCCATGATTTATGCTTTGTATAAATTTAGACATTGATTGTTAGGTTCCCATTTTAAGTTCTTTACTGATCACTCTGCATTGAAATATCTAGTTGATAAACCTATGTTGGAAGGGGGAATCTGTAGATGGTTGTTGTTATTTCAGGAATTCTCCTTTGAAGTTATCATCAAGTCGAGAAGATGCAATCTAGGACCTGATCATATGTCCATATTAGATTCAGGTTAAAGTGGTGGAGCAGTAGATGAAAACCTCCCAGATGCATACTTGTTACCGGTCGAGGCCATACCAGAGTACCTGGAGGACATAGCAGTCTTCTTAAGTACAGGGGATTTCCCAGAAACATATTCCGCAACCCAGAAATGCCACATGGTTGTTAGAGTAGCAGATTACCAACTAATCACCATAAACTAGGACTAAACATTATCCTTAGAAGATGTTTCCTGGATCATGAAAGACATGGTATACTCTGGGAATGCCACAATGGAGTTGCAGTAGGTCACGTAGGAGGAAAGACCATTGCACAAAAATTTCCCCAGGCAGGACTTTGGTGGGAAACACTCTTCAAGGATGCAATAGTGTATGCTAGATCATGTCATGTTTTTCAATGAGTGGGTAAGTTGTCCCGATGAGATGAACTACCACTACAACTAGTTAGATCTCTATAAGAATTCGAGAAATGGGTAGTTGACTTCATTGGACCAATCAACCCCACAACTAAGAATTCAAAGGCTAGGTACATCATCACCACAATTGACTACCTTACCCGTTGGGCTGAAGCAACAGTTGTTCAGGACTGTTTGACTGACATTGCTTCCAGGTTCATCTTCGAGAATATCATCACCCATTTTGGATGTCCTAGGAGCCTAACCAATGATCAGGGAGCTCATTTCATTAGTAACACTATAGAAACTCTTACAACAAAATTTCTGATCCAACACCACAAAAGAAGTCCCTACCACCCATAGGCCAATGGAACAGTCGAAGCCTTCAACAAGATTCTGGAAAGAGGGTTGACAAAGGTATGTTGTGAAAACTGAGAGGATTGGGATGAAAAAGTCCCAATAGTACTATGGGCTTACACGACAACCATAAAGAAACTCCACATGTACACACCATTCTAGCTATTTTATGGGCGAGAGGCAGTGGTGCCTGCAGAATTCATCACCCCAAGTTTATATATTGCACAAATCACACATATGTCAAAAGAGGAATCCATTACACAGAGACTTATGGCATTACAAGAACTCGAGGAGACCAGATTTCTAGTAGACTTCCATCAGTCAGTGGAAAAAGAAAGACAAAATCTTGGCATGACAGACACATTAAGACCAAGGTATTTACACAATGAGACAAGGTTCTACTCTATGATAGTCGATACCAAAAGCACCCTGGCAATATGGGAATGCATTGGTTGGGATCATTTATCATTGCAGAGATCTGACCCTCAGGAGTAGTCAGACTCGCACAACTAGATGGTGTGTTGCGGCCAGGATGGGTGAATGACGCTCACCTTAAGCCCTATATGTCTTGAAACTGAGTAAAGGGGACTGTTGCTCTAGTCCAAAGGAGCTTGTACAATAGTTAGATTTGAATTTTTTTGAAATTTTGTAAATTCAGCTAATAAAGTCGATGTGCGCAATCTTCCACCATGACACTTAGTTCATTCTATTTTTAAGTGTTATTTGATACAGAACTAATGACTCAGTAGTGTAGGATCCGAAGCATAAGAGAATCCATTATTGATAGTCATTAATATGATGGGGACCTCCTTTGTGTTCGGAGGGAGAAAGAATCTGAATACGATCTGAGTCCATGTGCCACACAAACCCAGTCTAGTCACAACCTTTATGACCATTACGGTACCCCACCTAAAGTCAGTTAAGCCATAAATCTGTGAAATGCAAAGATGAGATTGGAGTTCACGCCGGGATACCCACCCGTCAAACAGAAAGGTATGAAGTCGTCCATGTCCCTATTCCACTCATGCACATAAGTAAATGCCAGAATCGCTCAATAGGATTTACCTCGTTAAAATTTCCCATTCGACAACTCAGATCTAGTTGCGTCCATACGGTCATAATGAACAATAATTATTTCTAAACTTGCCCGCTAAGCCAAGTATAATGTCTTGAGAACTCACCCAAGAAGGCATCATTTCCAAAGAACATAGCCATTTCTGAATTCAGTAGAGAGAACCATCTTGTACAATTATGAAACTTGTAGTCGTGATCCTAGTCCATAGCTTGCCAAAGAAGTGTGAATTCCAAGAGCCATAGCAAGCCGGAGTGTCATGTCTAAAGAAGTGGTACCAGGCGAGCCCTATGACCCTCGAGTTGAGGTCGTGGGTGATATCAAATGGAAGGTGGAGCATGTTAAGATCCTCTATCTTGACCTAACAGATCTGATTTTTTTCCCTCAGATGAACACATATGTCTTTTGGGAGATGGATCTAGACAGATTCAGAGGCATGCAATTTGTGCCAAAACCAGACTTTGTCAATTTGTTCAATTCGACCATCATGAACCTTAGAGACCTGCCAGTATTTGGTACCACTGGTGAGGTTGCGCGATGCACAAAATTATGATAAGTAGGGTGCACAACAGAAGTCTCTGGTTGGATAAGAGATATCCAATCCATGTTGAAGACATCCATCAACTTACAGAACTATCCTTCGAAGGAGAGGATGTGTCGAAAGGATTCCAGGGTCTTGGTAAGCACAACAAAAAGAAAGACGAGCTCAACATGTATGAGAAATTCAACACAAAGAGGGGGGGGAAGCACAACAGTAATCGACCCCATATCACCAGAGATAATTTGGACTGGATGCTACATCATATCCAACGGTTATGAGATCATACTACAAGGGCAAATACATTCTAGATGCATTATCAGTAGCATACTTTTGTGCCAATGGCGTTGTGTTCAATTGGTGTAGTTACCTACTGGAGGAACTACTAGTGGCATGCAAGGAAGCGTAGGAGAAGGGAGGAACCTTAACTTATGGATATCTACTGGTGGTATTCGCCATTCTCAAATGGAATCCACCCATAGGAATACCATCGACGCTACCAGATAAGGGCCACATGGAGAATATGTTCGAGCCATGGAAGTCAACGATGGATTCGAAGAATACAGCCTTCAACACCACAACAATTGCTAAGTGGTACAACGAACTGATAGACGCAACACAGAGGCTTCGTATTTCACAATATCTCCTCAACTGCAATACGTGAAACATTTCCTTCAGCATGAACTAACACCATACATTTGTCTGGCCAAGACATGTTAGCAGGGAATATTTCCACATAAGGATGTTTTCATTCTATCTGGATGAGGAGGCCTTCGACAAGGAAGTCATGTCATGGCCAGGAGTCAAACGTAGCCTATACAAGTCAGGAATGTGTTATATTCTTCCTACGGAGCTGCTGACGAAGACAGAAAAAGTAGCAGAAGCCAGACCAAATTCAGGTCCAGAGTCACAGAAGCCAAAAGATCCAACACAATTAGACTCTTAGGAGGAAGAAGAGATGCAACAATTAGAGTGGAAGAAAATATCGGTCCTCCATCAGCTGCTAGTCGATGCCATGTTTTCAGGTGAGGATGTTAACCAGATCTTGAGCATTGTGTTCGATACCGAACCATTGGTGAAGAGGCCCAGAACCGGGGTTTTGCCAAATAAACCTTTGAACCCCCAACCACTTCATCAACCGCCCCCCGCACCCGCTCAATGGTTAAATCTAGCACTATCATCCACATTCATGATGACCCTGAGCCTAAAACATTTCCATCCACATTCTTCACTCAACACCCTCCGTCACCACCACCACCCCAGTCGCCAACCCAAGAAACCACCAGTCCACCCCAGACCACAAACCCAGAGCGGATGCATCTTGATCAACCAGAGAAAGTGGAGCGAGGACTCCCAGAAATAACCCAAGAGTTGACTAAGCCGAGACCATAAGTTTCTGGTCCAAACCCCAAAGCACCAGAGAAGAGCATGAAGATGAATGGTCTGAATCGATACATCAAGGAATAGGATCATGAGCCTTCGATGTAAGAAAAATACATTCAAACTATGGAGGGGCTGCAAGCCTAACTAAACCAACAAATCACCTCACTAACCAAGAGTGAGGGTGCCCAAGAAATAACAATGCAACAAAAGTGCAATAGATACCAGATGCTCAAAAAGTACCAGAATGAACAACTAGGTAGAGCACGACACCTGAGCGTGAACAAATGGAGCGTGTTCTCCAGAACCCTCATCATTGTGCAGAACTGATGCAACTATGCATAGCCATAACATAGGTTCTGAATCTTTTTCCCTCAAAGCTAAGGTTGAGGATAGCGCTAAGACCATCAACAGATGAGGAGGTAGAGACCTTCTTGGAGCATTCAACAACAAGTGGACTTCCACAACAAACACAATCACCCAGAGATGTAGCCCTTCATCAGCTGACATGGTACAGGGGCTAGCAACACACTTATTTGGACTGATCATAGCATCAAATGATCAATTAGAGAAAAGGATTCAGGAGGTCAAGAGGTCTGTCAAGGTCACAAGGAAGGAAGAGCTCTTCGCGCAAACATGCAGGACACATGAAGTGCATGAAAAAATCCAGGTTCAGTGCAAAATAGAAAGAGTGTAGGAAAGAATTGTCGAAGCTTGGCCAAAGATTCAGAAGGTTGCGCCCAAACTACCTAAATCCAGTGACGCGGGCGAGCTGGAGCACCAAATTGAACTGCTACAAGGAGCATGGACACAACTAGCCACTTGTGATGAGCATCTAGAAGCATAGTTGCAACAGACTCAGCAGGAAGCAGAGAAGCAACCTCAGAAGATGCAAGAAGATGAAAAAGACCGTACTTCAAATCAACAATGCCTGAGCAACACTACACAAATACACAGTGGAATGCACAAAGATATTTCGAGAAGTCAGGGATTGGATGGGCATCATCACTCAATGAAACCAAGTCTTGGAGGAGGTGTGCACAAAGATCTAGGTGTTGAATGAAGAAGTTGCGGCCACAATGGATCCGATGGGGAAACAACATAAGTTTGACCAAATCCAACAGAAGGACAATGAACTGAACGCCCTTTTTGAGGTACAGTCTATAGCAAAGAAAGAGTTGTGTGACTTCTGACCTATCATTCAAACAACATACATGAAAATGCATCAAGTTGAAGCAACAGAAGATTTCGAGTGGAACTTGTTGGTTGCATCCAAGCCAAAGGGGTATAGTAAAGAAGAGACCCAATAGTTTCTTGCAGAGGCATCACTCATTTTCAGGAAGTGGCAGGACAAAGTTGGAAAATTTCAAGGATTAAAGCAGCGAGCCTTAGAATTGGTCCCAGAGTTGGGCCCTTTGTTTGAAGAGGTAAAAGAAGAGAAATCACAAACAAAGGAGATGAAGGAATAAGAAAAGGAGGACACAGGGAAACAACATATGCTCTTGGTATACATGAAAGAACCAAGCACTTGACTCGAGGGCGAGTCAAGGATCGTGGTCAGAGCCTGTTGGGCCCTTCGTTTTTGGGATAAGGAATCAAGCAAGTTTTGACTGAACACAAGTTGCGCAATATTTAGAAGAAGATGGACAACAGAGTGAGAGAGAGAAACAAAAATCAATTGTGAAAGACAACAGAATGCCAGCTAAGCAAGAAATGGTTTTAACAAAACAAGGAAGCGTGCAAGATGAAATGGAAGACACAACCTAGATATATATAGGGATGAACATAATTGTAAAAGGGTTGCTCAGTTAGTCATTCGAGTTTTAGTTGTTGGTTGTAAGTCGAGTCAAGAAAAGTCCCGAGTCTGTAATGTAATCGACCTATTTGTCTAAGAATTGGAACTCTGCAATAGGATTCCAGGGTCAAGCATCTGTACAGAGCACTACTAAGTATTTTTGAGACTGTAACCAAAGAAAGATTATGAAGCTAATATGAAGAAGGACCAAAATTTTCAAAATGATGTGTCTTTGTGTATTTTACTTATGCATTACAATATTTCCTTATGGTTTATGAGTTCTTCTTGATGATTCTGTGTTTAAAGGCTTGTTCATAACATAAGTAGGTTCAATTCTTTCATACTTAAGATTCAGATCTGTTCATGTCTCCTGCGCAAGATCAGGATGAGTCTCGACGGTTCTGTGGATCCTCCTAAGTCTTTTCCTTACCCTTCCCTATCTAATTGTCTCAACAACGCTTCAGGTGAGACTTCTTCTCTTTGGAGGAGATGAAAATTCCAGTGCTCTAGAATACTCGGTACCTTTTGTTGGTAACCTGACAAGGACCCTGGTCTGATCAAACTTGCGGCAACACCCTTGCAGGTAAGTTTTGACATCGGGGGGGGATTTGGTGAGACAAGGTAATCAATTAGATTGATCTAAACGTTTTCTTCTAGAAATTATTCCTCTTGTATAATAGAGGATTTTATGTTGTCTTCTATCTCACATGCTCTTTCTTAGGCTTCAAACAAAGTTGATGGACACTTCCCAATTAAAACCCCATAAGGGTCTTGCATGGTTCATATGTAATACTTGAGAATAGTAGCATGGGAAGGTTTTAAGTCTTGAGGGAAAATCCTTACGAGGGTGTTGAATATATCATTGAAATCCCTTATACTTTTCCCTAAATTTCTCTTGTGCTTGTAGAGTTGATCATAAATGGATTGGTAGTCTTTGTTCTTTTCAAATATTTTGGTAAAGATTTCTCGAAAGAGGTCCCAATTCGTGATTGTTCCTGGGAGAGTACTATCATACCACTCCTTGGATTTTCCAACAAAAGTGTAAGAGAAGAGTCTCATTAGAAAGTATTCATGTTTGTAATGAGGTTCTAGAGTGAGGAGGAAGACATCTAAGTGATCTTGAGTCTTAATAAGATCTTCTCCTGAAAATATGGGGATCCAATCTTTGAAATCCTTTAGGAGTTCACGAGGAGATCCAAGAATATTTTTCATGTCCAATGGTTTGAAAGCATCTGCTACCCATTTTTTCCATGTAACACTTGGTGAGGTGAGCACGGGTGAAAGTGGAGGTGTGGAGGTAGTAGGTGAGGGTGGAGGGCTAAGAGAAGTAGAGGGACAATCATGAGAAGTGGGGAATGATGGAGGACTAGAATTTTTGGTTGAAGGCTTACGACATCTGGGAGTGTTGTTGGGGGTCAGATTACACTTATTTCATCCCATGGTGGAATTGCCAGACAATATTCAAGGAAATATTATCAAAAGTTAAAAAGGTGAGAAGGGAACTTCCTTTGGGTATAGTCGCTAGGAAAGCTAAGGAAGAGGATTTTGGGATAACTTTCCAAAGTGTCGTTAGGGTTCGGAAGAGGATTCAAAATCCTTCCTGGAAACGACACGAAAATGTTATCACAAAAGTTGTAGGTTGGGAATGTTTATGTTAGAGTAGTTGTGGGAGGTATTAAACTCCATGTGTAACCTTTGACTATAATGGAATATTTCGGAAGAAAGGGAAACCCTAAATAGATGTGTGAAAACCCTAGAAGATAAGAAACCTAACAAAATAAATAATATTAGAATATTATCTTCGATAAAGACAAGTCGACTCCACAGGAAAAATATAATTACAAGAAAGTCAGGTTGGCCCAGCCAAAAAATTCACTGGACAGATTAATATAAATAGAGGATGCTTTACCTCATTTGTACACCCAATCAGAACACAAGTCTTGTGGAGAGCTGTAGTTGCATCTTCAATTGCAATTGGAAGGAGGAATAAGGGTGTATGGTCATCTCTTGGTCTTGGTATCTCTCTAATTGATATTATTAGTGATATTCTTTGTGAAACTCTTGGTGATATTCTTGGTAACACTCTTGATGATATTGTTGCTAAGTATGGAACAATTTTGAGAGAGTAGTGTAGCTGCAATTGTTGCAGTTGTGTATGGTACTTGTTCTGTGGATATGGAGACTCTCTCTCTCTCTTGTGCACTACCCTTGGAGAAGCATTGCTCTACTTTTCTTTAGTTGTTGTTGTAGTTGGAAGCTAGGGTTTGTCTGTTGGTTCTAGTATGGATTTCCAGAATAATTTTGTCAAAGGTTAAGGTGCTCGGGGTGGTTTCATGCCTATGTATGGGTGACAATAGAGATATTGCATATGGTGAAAATGAGCACATCAATTATTTTAACAGGTTATGGGCCCACACTATCTTCAGACAATATAACCACTGGAAGGTAGATTAGGAAGTTCATTTTCAAGCTCGTTATAGCACCATTTGTAGTTGCAGTTGTAGTTGCAGTTAGGTTTTGTAGCGGAAAAAAACCCTAACCCATTTGTTGGGGCACCTAAAATTAAATGTTTGGCATATTTATTTGACATCCTAGAGCATCCTATCATAGCACACCTCTTGGCATCCTTAGTTATCAAAAACATCAAGTTTGAGTTTTTGGCCAAAGATAAAGGTTGAATGGTCAAAGTCAAAGGTTGAATTTTGGTCAAATTGACTTTGTGGTCAAAGTTGAAATTTCAGAGTTTCTAGCTTGTTTTAATCATTCAAACTTCGGATTCAGTTTCTAATCTCTTCTTATCAAGATGGTGTCTAGTTTCATATTAGAAAGACAAGTTGGATGATGCTACAAAGATTTCAAAGGTATGCACTTTTATATGCTTTTCAAGTTATATCATCTAGCAAAGCATGAGTATGCTTGTAGGGAATGTACTAGAGACCTTTTCCAAGTAATGATCATGGATTAAATACATTCAAAGGAACAAGATCATTCTACATAGTAT
Organism: Picea engelmannii; assembly: GCA_009831015.1. Classification (NCBI taxonomy): domain Eukaryota; kingdom Viridiplantae; phylum Streptophyta; class Pinopsida; order Pinales; family Pinaceae; genus Picea; species Picea engelmannii. The sequence goes on from ML784827.1 coordinate 255,811, forward strand.
TTGAGGCTTCAAGTTCTAGGTTTTATTAAATTGATAAGTTTCCAATTTGCACATATCAATATTGATAGTTTCTACATTACAAATTGTGAAAGCAGACTTTTAAAGGTTCTATTACTTATATATGTAATGAATACTTGATGGCATGTGAATACTATTGATATAGATGCTTATTGTACTTGTTTTCAAAATGAACTAGCATCTCCTCTAGAGAGATATTTCTTCTTTTGCTCCCTTGCATTTCACCTTGATCATACTATGTCGATCATCATGAAATTGTTATTCATTCTTGTTACATAGATATGTTCTTATGAAAATTCTATTATATTGGAAATACTTTTATTGTTCTTGTCTTGGGAAGGTTATCTTACAAGATTTCATGGAGGCTACCATGGAGATGTATTTGCTTTTTCCAAATAAGTTATTATGGAAGAATGATTGATCACAACACTAGAAGAGTGTTGAAGAATGTTTTCTGCTATTTTCCTTTGTTATTGTTCTTGTTCTTGTTCTAGGAAGGTCACGTGTGATAACTCTAGGAGGGAGCTACATTGACAGTTGCAAGCATGGAGAAAATGACTTCATCAGTGGTGAAGCAGATGGTCTTACCAAGTATCAATTATAAAGGAATCAGAGAAAGAAAGAATTCAAAACCATATTCCAGTTACAAAACCTTCCACCTTTGAAGAAGCAGTCAAGCATAAAGAATAGAAGGAAGCTATGATGGAAGAATATCAATCATGAAAAATGATATATGGTAAATTGTCCCTAAATGGATTTACAAGATAAAACATGCAGTGGATAGAAGTATCGATAAATACAAGACACAATTTGTGGCTAGAGGATTTTGTTAGCGGGAGGGAGAAGATTATGATGAGACGTTTTCTCTGATTGCCAAATATACATCTATTAGATCCATCATATCTCTAGCAAAATCAATAGGTTGGAGTTTACATCAGATGGATGTAAATACTGCCTTTCTCAATGGAGTGATTGAGGAAGAAGTATACATAGAGAAACCTCAAGGTTTTGAGGTACACCCAAGATAAATCCATGTATGCATATTGAAGAAGTCCTTGTATGGACTCAAGAAATCTCTAAGATCTTGGTATGCATGTATTGATAGGTACTTGACAAGACTTGGATTTTCCAAGATTCATGCCGATACAAATATTTATTAAAAAGTTGTGAATAATGCACCTATGATTCTAATGTTATATGTTGATGATTTTTTCCTAATAGGTGCATAGCCTCTCATTATTCAATGTAATAAGGAGCTAGCCACTAAATTTGATATGAAGTATCTTGGTCTCATGAACTACTATTTTGTATTAGAAGTATGGAAGAAGAATGGTGAAGTCTTCCTAGGACAAGGGAAGTATACTGTAAATATCCTTCAGAATTTTAGGATGATGGATTTCAAATCCATGGAAAATCCCATGGTAACATATTTGAGGAAGTTGATAGACTCTGATTTTGATCCAATAGACTCGTCCTAGCACCGAAAATTGATTAGCTCCTTGATGTACTTGGTGAATACTAGGCCATAAATTTTACTTTCTATGAACATGTTGAGCCAGTTCCAGGTGGAACCTATACAAGAGCATTGGATAGACGCAAAACATATCTTGAGATATCTTCGCGGGATGATAACTTATGGTTTGAGATATGCCTCAAACAATGATGTAAAACTGCATGGATTTACTGATTCAGATTGGGTAGGGAGTGCAAATGACAAAAAGAGTAATTATGGTATGTGTTTCAGTTTGGGATATACTATGATATCATGGGCTAGTAGAAAATAGAAGTATGTTGCACTCAACACTACATAAGAAAAGTATATTAAATCTTGTGATGATTATACGGATGCAGTGTGGCTTCATAAATTCATTTCTGGAATATTTGATCAGGTGCTAGATTTGACCATGATATATTGTGATAACCAAAGTTGTGTGAAGCTCTTAGAGAATATGGTGTTCCATGACAGGTCGAAGAACATTGAGATCAAGTACTATTTTCCCTCTGATAAATTTCATAGGGGAGAAGTGGTTCTCCAGTATATCTCCATTGATGAGCAAACTACAAATATTTTGACGAATCTTTTGTCCAAGATAAAGTTTGCATACTTGAGGGACAAGTTGGGGCTCATGGAGATTACTCCCTTGGTTGAAAGGGAGGAGATGACTTCCTCGGTTGGGAGGGAGATCTGATATGTGGCATCATGGAATGTTAGTGAGTTGCGGATCTGTATCATTCTAGTACAACTCAGATGTGGTCATAGAAATTAGAGATGATGCTTTCATGATGCTAGATATAATCATTCTAGTACAACTCATATATGATACATATGGTTGGAGTTGTTGATAAAGTGGCCTGAGGAGCATAGTGCTAGTACATCTTAGAGGTGGCATACAACTTAGATATGATGTATTGACATCATGCTAGATATTTCATTCTAGTACATCATAGAGATTATTTTGGTGAGACACATCATGCTAGATATGGCCATGCGAGTATAGCTTAGATGTGGCATACACCTTAGATATGATGCATTGACATCATGCTAGATATGTCATTCCAGTACGAATTAGAGATGACCATAAAAATTAGAGATGATGCAGGGGGATCATGTCATGCTAGATATGATCATGTGAGTAAAACTTAGATGTGGCATACAAATTAGATATGATGCATTGGCATCATGCTAGATATGTCATCCTAGTACGACTTAGAGATGATCATACAACTTAGAGGTGACACAGTGATGAACTAATATACATCATGCAAGTAAAACTTAGAGGTGGAATACAACTTAGATATGATGCATTGGCATCATGCTAGATATGTCATGATAGTATGACTTAGAGATGATGTATATGATACTCAAGATAATTCCATTACAAATTAGATATGATTCATTCACATCATGATAGTACGACTTAGAGGTGATGCAACTGATGACAATGTTGATACAGGATGATATCAAATGATATGATTTGATTGTTGTGGAGACTATATGTCTCTAGATAGTAGATGTATACTACTATGGTGTATGTGTTCCACTAGTAGTGACTGTGTTTCATTGGTTAGTATTTGTGTGCTACTAGGAGTGGTTGTGTACCACTCGGAAGTAGTTGTGTACTACTATGGATATACACAATTGTGTTCTACTGGATGGCATTGTAGCAATTGTATGCTACTATCTGATTGCCATGGAGACTACCACTAGTGTTGGAAATGATTTCCATCTATATGGATGGTCAGTGTGCTGGTGGACACACATTCTTTAGGTGAAGAATGGTCCATTCAAAACAAATTGTTGGTGGAAATACATTCTCCCTATGGAGAATGGTCCATGTTGAAAGATTGTTGATGTATCATGGACTGGTATTTTCCTAAGGCATAGATTGTGGCCTAGTTAGGAAAATGGTTTAGGACTGATATTTTCTCGAGGAACAATTATTGGCCCGATTAGGTTGAATATTATTCCCCCCTAAAGACATGACGTCCCGATTAAGGTGGTTGATATGGGACCGATATTTTCTAAGGCATATGGGTAGAGATTGATCTCTATGGTACATATGACCTGATTAGAAAATAGGATGAGACTAGAATTCATGTAGGAATGGTATATGTAGCCCATGGCATGGCTTTCAACATCTGGGAGGATTGACATTCTTCTAAGACATAGGTCTGGATTAGAAGAATGGTCCTTGTAGCCCATTGTAGGGATTTCATCATCTATTGGGACAACTATTCTTCTAGGACGTATTTCTGGATTAGAAGAATGGTCCATACATCACTTTGTTGAGTGGGTGACTCATGCAAGACACTCTACTAAGGGAGATGAGTTCAACACATGACTTATTCAACATCGTTCCAACTGATTACGCAAATGGAGTATCACCTTGAGAGATGATGAAAACAATGATGTATGTTGATGTTAAGATGCTATCATATGATATTGATAGTGATGATGATGCTCGTGAATTGATTTGCATGATCATGAGATATCCTATGTGACTATGATGTTTCTACCGACATAATGGTCTTTGTGTGCTCAAGACCATTACCATTAATACCTCTCTATCTAGGATGCAATGTTGATGTTACAATAGCCACAGGAGGTATTAACCTCCACATGTAACCTTTGACTAGAATGGAATATTAAGGAAGTAAGGGAAACCCTAAATAGATGTGTGAAAACCCTAGAAGACAAGTTGGCCTAGAAAAATAAATAATATTATAATATTATATTCCAGAAAGACAAGTCGGCTCCATAGGAAAAAAGATAAACATAAAATATAATTACCATGAAGTTAGGTCGGCCCAACCAAAAAAGTCACTGGACATATTAATATAAATAGAGGACGTTTTAGCTCATTTGTACACCCAGTCAAAGAGCAAGTATTGTGGAGAGATGCAGTTGTAGCTGCAAGGAGAAATAAGGGTGTATGGTCATATCTTGGTCTTGGTCTCTCTCTAAGTGATATTCTTGGTGATATTCTTGGTGAAACTCTTGGTGATATTCTTGGTAATATTCTTGGTGATATTCTTTCTAAGTATGGAGCAAGTTTGAGAGAGTAGTGTAGTTACAGCTACTGTAGTTGTGTATCGTACTTATTTTGTGGATATGGAGACTCTCTCTCTTGTGCGCTACCCTTGGAGATGTAGCGCTCTACTTGTCCTGAGTTGTTGCTGTAGTTAGCAGCTAGGGTTTGTCTTTTGGTTCTACTATGGATTTTCGGAATGATTCTGTCAAAGGTTAAGGTGCTCGTGGGTGGCTTCGTGCCTATGGATGGGTGAAAATAAAGATTTTGTCTATGGTGAAAATGAGCAAATCAATTATTTTAACATGGAAAAGACTGAACCAACCACCAATTGGCGACAACTTAGAGAGAACCTACCCAATTTCACCTTAGGCAGGTGTTCCCGTCACTTTAAAGGTGGGGTAGCCAACTCAAGGGGGGAATCCCAGTGACCCTAGAGGGGATTGAGATGGAAAACATGATGTATGAATGGATGCCCCTAAAGGTCAATTTTCTATATGGTAAATATAAATTGGTAATGAGTCTTGGGAAAGGTTTAGAGTTGCCAATGCTTTGGGTGAGCTGCTGGGAGAAGAATACCTTCCCGAGACACAATGGAAACCAAGTATACAATGAAGTATGTTAGGTGGATAAGCAAGTTAATCTTGTTATCCCTAATTTCAACAATTATCAGTGATATATATAAACATATAAAATATAATAAGGGATGAAAAATAAGAGCTAAACATCCATTTGAATAAGCAAGAGATAATCTAACAATGATAGAGTAAGACTTTAGCACAAAAGGAAGGTTGTCACAATTTTTTTTTTGTAGATATATTTATCAGCCTGCTGGTTGTAGCAAACCAAGCCTTATAGCAAAAAAATCAGAAAATGAAAATCACTTCAAACTAGCTCAAAACGTGCACTAGGGTTAGTAGTTTGTTAGGGAAAAGTTATGGCCAATTCCTAGGGTTAGTTTAGGAGTTATCTAGGGTTAGAGGGTTAGATTTATGCAGTCATAATGGTTGTAGGTTAGTTTTATAACAAAAACAAGTTTTAATGGGTGAAAGAGGATGCCTCAATGAGGAAAGATAGCCTAGGGATCAAGGAAAAATATCCAAGTGAGGGAGCTCTAAAACATCAACTTTTCACATTTACCAATGCAACATTTTATTTCTCCAATGCAATGACTAGTGCCTTTGATTAATGGGTTAATGGGGTCAAATTAAATATCTAGAGCTACTACCTCCTTGGGGGTATAAATCCTCTTATTTCCCAAGGCAAGTAACCTAGCTAGGGTTTAAAACTAAGGGATGTAAATCCTTATACTTCCTTAGAAAACCCTTGAAAACAATAATTCTATTCTTAAAATTATGGTGGAGCTAAAGTAAGGGTGTATTCACTTATACTTCCTACTTAGCCTTAGAAAAATCAATCTTGAGCTTGAATTACAAATGAAAACAACAATTAAAAAGTCTTATTAATCCAAATAGAACAAGATAAACCATAACATTCCAAGATAAACCACCACAATATCTAGAAATGACCTCCAAGAGCTAGTGTACCATCATCATCAAGTCCATAACCAAAATACACACCACACCATATCACAAGAGAACAAAAATCTTCAAGGGTAGCAAAAATTTCAATCCTTCACTTCTCACAATGGGAGAGTTATGATTCAAAATGAGATCTTATGATCTCTATTTATACAAAATGTCGTTCACATAGTTTTTCCACATTAGAAAGGGTAAAAAATAAGATAAGGGGTCCACAACTCTTATCTTACCCCTTTCATCAAAATAATATTAAACAATTCACTTTAAATTCACTTTTACACAAAAGAAACCCTAGAATAGGTGATGTCACCCCTTTAGAGGATGTTTTGGTACTTTGAAGAAGTCGTTGGGGTAGTAGATGCATGGATAGACCTCTAAATTCCACTGTTCATTCATCCAAGTCTTCTCTTGATGGTATCCAAGATTCCTTCCTTCAAAACATGCCACGTTTTATCAAACAACACGTTCACCACCAAACCCTATCCCTCTAGGTGACGTCAAGCTTCTAAAACTGACGTTTTTCCTCTCCTAGGAAAAACATTTGGCATGTGAGGGATATGTCATGTCATCTATGATGTATTCTAGGCCTCCAAAGGGAAATATTTGTCATCCAACATGCAGGCCCTTGGCATCCAACCTCTGGGCTTCAAGCCCCATGGAAGCCCTAGCTAGGATTTTTGTTCCAAACCTTTCCACCAACTAGGTCTTTTAAAGACAAATAAGCACACCCTCGAAGGATCTCAAGTCATAATATCATGGTGGGTAAATCAAATCAATAAATGAGACACCTAAGCATGTGCATCAAATATTACCTAGTCAAACAAGTAAGTGCTCAAAGACATTATACAACTTGCCAAGCTTGGATATGGGAGGGTTGACAAGGTGTCCTATTGGGTAGATCTTTCCCTAGGTCAATGAGTGTTTCCCAAGTGATACCTCTCTAAGCCATGTGAAATAGATGAAGTGGTTATGTATCAAGACTCACTAGGCATGGGGTTCATGACATACAAGGGGTTGCAATGTCTCATTCATGGGTGCCTTTGTAGAGGGTGTGTGGCACCTTTGCTTGCAATGTAGTTTTTCCATGCCCATCCTCTTTCCATTCTATGTTTCTTTCATGTTTTAAGGAACAGGTTGAAGGCCACTGTCTTGGCATCGTATCTATATAATGAAAATATCACTCACAAATACCTTGAGGAAATGAGAATGTTGGCTCATAATGAGACCCCCTTTCTCTCAGTTGTGTAATTGAGAGCCACTACCCTGGCTTGATGGAAAGATGACGGTAATGTCATACCGCTAGATACCCATGATCATGATAGGAAATATTGTGATGAGACTTCCTATTCTCCAACTAACCCCCTAAGCATTCGCTATCATTTATTCTTGTGGGTCCCCCTTTTCTTATAGAGAAGCATTTCATTTCTTTCTCAAGGATCCCTGGGAGAAGCATCTTGAAGCATCCCTGGGAGCCAACAAAAATATCTCTGGGCATTTAACCCCTTCTTCCCATGGAATGAGGGGCAACCCCTTCTTGGGTCAATACACCCTAAAATCCCAAGAGACAAGGAAATGTGGGGTTTTAGGTGATGAAAAATGGTAAGTATGGATGGGAACGGTACGCTGGATCTTCAAGGGAGTTCCTAGTAGCAATCCAATCCTTGAGGAATACCACTTACTAGGGCACAATGTCAACCACCAAGGTGAAATGGGGTAAAAGGAATAACGTTCAAGAATATGTCATGAAATTTAAAGCAGTCTAAGATACAATATACTAAAAATGCCTCAAATAATGAGATGACACTAACCTTAATACGTGACTTGTACCTCATGGAGAAACTCCCAGTGCCTCTTGGAAGCCAGCTGGTGTGGTGGATGCCATCCTGAAAATCTTGACATATGTGGTGGTGAGAAGGGTCTCCATTTGTGTAAGTGGACACTATCGGTCATGTAGTCTCTTAACACTCCATATCTGAAACCTAAGGGCCTCAAGACATGATCTCCTTAGTTATCCCACACAATGGGGATAACAAGGCCACTCTTTGCGTACAAAGTGAAAGGGCCTTTTCTATAATCTTATAGTATACACTAGAAGAGTAATGGGTCTCCATCCCCAAATAATATAGCAAGAAGCATTCTTAATAATCAACTCAATAACCCCATAGTTAAGAGAGAGGTTCAACTTACTCAAAGAAAAAACCAAACATAAATTATTTGGCGATATTTTTGTAAAAATATTCAAATTTATAAGGATTTTATATAGTTTCTATAAAATTTTGACGAGTTTTAGAGTTAAATACTTTTATTCTATAGAATTTGGCAAATCATTTTAGAAAAGAGTAGAAATTGGAGAATCATTTTTTGGGAAAAAAAACATGCAAAATTATCCCATGGGTGAAATTTATCCCTTAAAATTTTCCCCATTGTGCATGATTCCTCTAGTTTCCTTCAAGCCTCATTTAACTCTGTCCTCCTTTTTTGCACAATCAATTAACCCTATCCTCATGTAAATTTACCTTATGATAGATAAATGCATCCCTCCACATCAACCACTCTATGTCTCCTTGAGGATGAGATGGGGAAAGTTCCCAAACTCGATGACTAAGGATCTAAAATAACAATATTTCAGGTGAGAAACATTCATCTTGAAGAGGGAATATGGATGGGAAATTAATTTTCATTGGTCATTCCATCAACATATCAATTGGTCAGAGCGATCTAGCAGCACTTGAACCTTGTATTTTCCTTCTCAAAAATTTCCACATGCAAACCATCAACCATAATTTGAATCATTGTTTCCTATTAGGGTCAAACACTTGTAAAGCATTGTTGCAATGAAAAACTCCTTCCCCAAGTCATAAATAACATTGTGAATAACAAAATTACTATCTCTTTCCCACCCAACAGTATTAAAATCACCATCATTAGTCCAATACACAGGTTTGAGAGAGGAATCCATTCAATCCCAAAGGGTACACTTGTCACTACTAGCATTGGGGGGGTAAACAAAAAAAAAACTATAGGCATTTGTGTGAAGGTTCAAAACAATTTATAACTATAATGCTCTACAGTAAAGAAGAAAATAGATAACACAACCCCATCACTCCCTTAAAAGTTATTCAAAGTCCAATAGGGGCCCCTCCAACAAAAATGCATCTAGAACTGCAAATCAAAACAAATAGACTTAACTTCTTGAAGGAAAATAACAATAGGTTTGGATTTTCGCAACATATCTCCAATATACATATTTATACTATGGATAGTCATTCCTTTGACATTATAGGAAACAAGAGACAACCTCATTTAGGGTTCAATTTTTGGGTATGTGTTATATTCTTTGCACGACTAGACCTAGTGTCTGCGTTAAGCCAGGCGCACGCGGGGACGTTGTTGGGTGGGGTGGGGGTGCTATCCCTCCATTTCCTAGGGGGGTCATAGGGGGGCGTAACCCCCCTTATTGAGGGGGTTTGCAGGGGGGAAATAACTCCCCTACACAAGGGTTCAAGGGAAACACACCATCGTTGTTTTTTAGCGTTTTTTGCATCAATTTTTAATGGTTTTTTGGCACATGGTTTTCGTTGATGGTTTCCTAATTCTGGTTTAAGAATTAGGGTTTTTGACTAACCTGAGTCAATTGATTAAGGGTTTTGGATGTTGCGAGATCCTATATATGTATTGTATTGTAAACAATGAATATATGATGAATAAAATATTAGAGAAATGACTCTAAACATGTTATTGGTTTTCCTGGTTTGGGTTTCCAGGGTAAAATCTCCATGTAATGTGTGTGTGTGTATGTGTGTGTGTGTGATTGTTTTTTTTTATTTTTTATTAAGAATCTATTTTCAATAATTTATCATACAAGGTTAAAATATACATTTGGTATTAGAGCAATTATTGGCTTCAAGGGGATGCCTTTGTGGTGAGGGGTTTTGGCTCAGGTCTATGATAAGCCTTATTACAGTGGGAGATCTACGATATTGATTCTTCGGGTGAAAAGAAATGACGAGAAGATGGAAAATAGAGATCGAAAAATTTAATAGAATTTTTTTTGAGTTGTGGAAGATCAATATGGAAGATCTATTGGTGGACAAAGATTAGTGGATTGTTGTGGATCTAGGTATTGCACCTACAAGAACGCCAACAAAATACTGGGAAAAGTTGGATCGAAAGGAAAAGAGCACAATCCGGTTGTGCCTCTCAAATTAAATATTACTAAATGTGTTAGGGCAAGATATGACCAAGTATTTATGGAATAAGTTGGGGACTTTCTATCAGTCTAAGTCCCTAGTAAACAAATTGTTCTTGCAGACGAAGTTGTATAACCTGAGGATGGAAGATGGAGACTCGATGAAAGAGCCTCTAAATGCCTTCAATACAAAGGTAATTCAATGATTATCTGTTGATATTAATCTTTATTATGAATACAAATGTATAATTTTATTGTTCTCTTTACGAGACTCGTGGGATAGTCTGGTTGTGGCCATAGGTTGTAATACAACTAGTTAAAGTTTCGATGATGTGGTCTCATCGTTATTGTCAGAGAATATGAGGTGGAATAACTGTAAATGTGTTTAACCTGCACATAAAATATCTAGCTAAACAATGATACACACATCTGCAGAGAGAATTTGAGAAACAAGAAGAAGGAGAGAAAGAATGAAAGAATTCTCATTAACCATTGTGAATAATGAATAATTTACACATGATATACTCGGTATAACTCAATGAATACACACTGGAGGAGAAAAAATGTGCCATAGTGGTTTTCTAGAGTGATCTGGACACACACCAGTAGTTACGGGAGTGAACTTACACCTAGTCTAGTCTCTCAGGCAGTTACGGGAGTGAACTGCCACCTAGTCGAGTTAACTAGTCAACTAGTCTTCAATTAATTGACTGAACAAAGAGTAGTGAGGAGTTAAATCAAGGAATAAAGGGTAATGCGCTAGTCTGGTGATGATACCAAGGCAAGGTCGAATTAGCATGGCGATGATCCCAATGTTGCATGGTGACAAAACCAATGTAGCATCTAAACTCAACTCAACTAGTCAAAATGAAGTGTCAACTGAAAGAGACTATTCTCCAGGTGGAATATTCTCCCCTAAAATATAGGATACTGGATAATGACTAATTATGACTAATAAATAAGGAAAAACCTCAAGAAAAATAAATCCTAGGTGTGTGTGAAGTAACTCCAACACCCCCCCCTGAACATCACTATGGTGAAAATAAAGAATGGGTCCCGACAACGAGGCCATGTTAGGTACCCAAATACAAAAGATACAATGAAAAAAAGTGAGGAAAGAGGGAAAACCTCATGGGAAACCCCTCACCCCCCTCAAGGTACAATGTATGTAAAAAGAATAACTCCAGTTGCTAGGCAACTGTGTCCTTCACTCTTAGACGACTTCGTAGAGAATGGAATTTATGCTCAATGAAGGTCTTGGTGAAGATGTCTGTCATATGCTCTGCTGAAGGAAAGAAATGTAATTCAATGATCCCCTTGTGTACTAAGTCCCGGATGTAGTGCATGTGGATCTCGATGTGCTTGGTCCACTACCTATGAACTAGATCTCTGCAGAATTTCAAAGTGCTCTAGTTGTCACACCAGATGATGATCGGTCGATGAAACTGAATGCCCAACTCAGTGAGAAAATGTTGTAGCCACATAGCCTGAATGGTTATGTTAACTACTCCTTTGTACTCTACCTCGGCTGAAGATAGAGCAATGGAAGCTTTCTTCTTTCTTGACCAATAGATAGGCTCAGAACCAAGACTAAGTGAGTAACTAGATGTGCACTTGCGATCAGTGCTATCGCTAGCCCAGCCGGAATCAGTAAACCCGATGAGATCTAATGTAGGGTCTGTTGCATAATGAATCCCAAAGGTGATTGTGCCCTATACGTATCGAAGGATACACTTTGAAACTTTCTAATGTAGCTCATGCGGGTCCTGCATGAACCTAGAAACTGCACCAACTGCATATGAGAGATCTGGTCTGGAGTGTGTGAGATACAACAAGCTCCCCACTAGTTGTCTTTACAATGTGTTGTCAACCAGTGGAGTCTCCTCGCCATCCTCAAGTTTGAATCCTGATAGGAAAGGAGTCAGAGAAGAATTGCAGTCTGTCATGTGAAATCTCTCAAGTATATCTCATGCATACTTGGCCTGAGACAATTTGATGCCTGATGCATCCTGACTGATCTCGAGTCCAAGGAAGAAGTGTAGTGGACCCATGTCCATCATCAAAAACCTGTCATGTAGAATCCTCTTGACTGCAACAATCATTGAAGTCAAGCATCCGATGATTAACAAATCATCAACATACAGAACTAAAAGTAGAAGTGAATCAGTCGTCTTGAGCATGTAGACATTCGGCTCTGATTTACAATGTACAAAGTTCTGTAAAAACATGTAGGAATCAATCTTGGAATACCATTCCCTCGGAGCCTTCTTGATGCCATAAAGAGACTTCTTCAATCGAAAAACCAAATATGAGTCCTGCATAAATCCCTGGGGCTGCTCCATGTAAATATCCTCAGAGATATCACCGTGAAGAAATGAATGCTTCACGTCCATCTGATAGACTTCCCATCCTTTGGTTTCCATAATGGAAAGTTTCGATCGTATGGAATCCATCTTCGCTACTGGAGAGAAGGTCTCATCATAGTCAATACCATGAACCTGCTGAAATCCTTTGGAAACAAGCTTGGATTTGTATCTGTTGATTTGTCCATCCGTTGCACTCTTGGTCTTGTAGACCCATCTGCATATGAAAATTCTCCTCCCAGAAGGAAGGGGAACTAGATCCCATGTCTGGTTCTCGAGGAGGGAGTTGTACTCCTCTTGCATGGTGGATTCCCAAAAGGTATTTCCAACAGCCTCACCAGAAGACTGTGGATCTAAATACTGAACCAAGAAGCGATGCTTAGAGGGAAATGGTTTAGTGGCAGTGAGTGCACAAGGAGGATCCTCGAAATCATATCGATTCCTCCTAGTATCGGTTGGATCACCAACGAGATACCCTACATCCTAAAGAGTAGTTTGTGCCCTCTTCTCTAGATCTGCAACTACATCTGGATGCTCTGACTCTGCATCTGATTGTACTGACTCTGAATCTGAATCATTTGAGTCCTATGAATCATAACTCTCATCTGAAGACGAGTCGACATGTGCATACTCATCATCTCAGACAGGTGGACAAATGAAGTTGTTGGCCCTTGGTTATGGAAGGAAGTGAAGAAAAAGGAAGGAAAGGTAAAAATCGAGCTTTGCATGAGACACAGTAATTGTCACTGAGTTAAAGTGAGCAAAAGAGAAGGAAGGATGGAGCAAAGTACATAAAAGAAATTTGTTGGATGAGAAGATTAGGGATGATAGATCAGAAAGGAAGAAGGATCGTGGACAACTCAGCAAGCAAAGAAATCTATCATTGGATGCTTTGGAGAACCGCGAGATGAGGAAGGAAAGATAGGCTGGTGAAGCTCGAAAAAAGTGGGTCAAGTTGACCTAGGGTTTTAGACAACTAGGGTTTTGGTAATTAGGGTTTTGACACCTAGGTTTCGACCTGAGGTTGTAGGTGAGGGATTGTAATATATAAATAGAGGTTGAAAGTTCCTAGGTTGGGTCGGTACTAGTGTTGGGTATTGATATTGATTGTTGTTGGTTAAGAGAGTATTGTACTGTGAGAGAGGAGTGCTGAGAGGGAGAGACTTCTGGCATTGTAAGATCTTCAGCTGGGTGAGAAGATCAAGTCTTGTAGTTGGGTGCACAGGAAGGTGGGAGATAGAGAGAAGAAGAGAGAAGATTTGTTGACTAAGAGCACAGATCAAAACTGTAAGCTTTACCTTAATATATCATAAGCACAGTTATGTGAGCGTAGCCTTAGAGAGAGGGTGAACCATGTATATTTTGTGTTGTATGTGTGATTGATTCCTAGATCTTTTTCATTGTTATAATGTTACTTGCATTATTGTGTTAGATTAGATGTATGGTTGTGCATAGTAGATCTAACTGATAAAGAGATATAAGAATGTTGCATTATTGTTGTATTGGTTCCACTTGATATTCCCTTGGTTGTAGACATCTCTGTCCTGCAACCCCCCTCTTAGATGCTTCGAGTGAGACTGCATCCGCTTCGCAGGTGCTTTCTAAAGGGCTAGTAGCTAGGTCTTGTTGGTGCACTCTTGGAGTGAACCCTGGGTCTGCCCCTGTTCCAACAAATGGTTCTATTGTCGGGACTGGAATCTGTGTAAGGGAATGTCAAGGTGGTTCCCATCGAATACAGAGATTCATAAGTGGATAGAGGATCAAGAGAAGGACTTCACAAAAGCCCAGAAAAAGAACCCTAAACTGAGTGCTAAAGATTGGCTACAAAGATACATTTTCACCAACATTCACAAGATCTTCTTTGGGGGAATCCACCAGGAGTTGTTTGAATGGTTGGATAGGTTATCCGATACCCAATTTGCAATTAGATATAGACCTCCTGTGGTTTGGACATCGGAATTGATTAACAAGGTTAATAGAGTCGACAATGTTGTATCAAGGGTTGTAGATCACTGGTTCGATAGTACCATTGGAGGGTATATCACCGAGTTTGTTGTTGACATAACAAAATCGTATAGCCAAGTCGAGAGATACTTTTTCAAAGGACCTAGAGGAAAATGTTTGCACTTTCTGAAGCTGAGAACCAATATGTTGTTGCATGAAAAGAACATCTTGAAGATACAGTAGATTTGTTGGACCTGAAAAGGCTAATGTTCAAGATCTCGGACAACGAAAGCGATACAGAAGCTGGACATATGTGCAGTGGGAAAGTATTATGAGGGGTTCACCTTGAGAACTTGTTTAAGAAAAACTACATAGAAGAGGGTTTCTACAGTGGATAAGAAGTAGATATAACCGATGAAGAACATTCAAAGCCCACTAGAACAGAAGAAGGGGAAGTTGAAGAACTTTTCCAAAGCGAGCCAGAAACCTTAGGAACTACGCAGGCTACTAAAGTAAGTAACATTAACCCTCATGTTTTTTCAATAGCACTTAACAGTCAGAATAGTCATAACCACCAGAGTCCTCAGAGCATTATTACTGGTAGCTTGTCATCTACTCAGACAAGAAGTCTAGTTATCTCTATGGCAGATGAAATGAGACTCCCTATCTTTAGAGGAGATGGATCTAAAGATCCAGATCAGCATTGGTTTCTGTGTGAAGCCATATGGAATATTAAGAGTATCGTCGATGAACCTATCAAGAGAAACCAGTTTATCACTATGCTATGGGACCGCGCACTGAGCAGGTACAGAGATAAAAGAGATCAAACAAAAGGTAGCAGAACCTGTTTGGGAGTTTGACCAGAGATTCAAGACTTTAACAAGTCGATTAAATTTTCATATCCTCGATGAACAAAACAAAGAATGGTTCATCACTGCGCTGTTACCACACATCAGATTCCCTCTGATGAAACAAAAGATTGCATCACAAGCATAAGCTTTGGATATCACCATGAAGCTTGAATCAACACCTATGGGAGAATCTAGCTCATGCATGAGCTAGATCTTGAGTCAGTTGACTAGTCTATCTCTGCAGGTTGAGGATATGAAGAAAGATAAGGGAAAGGACAAAAGAGAAGATATCTGGTGTGTAATATGCATATCTGAAGGTCATGATAAGGAACAATATCCCTTGTTCCATGAGTATTTGGCCTCAGGAGCACCGAGCCCCTTGAAGAAAGTTAACCTACTCTGGTGCGATGTATGCAGAAATAGGCATCGCCTAGGTGAGTGTTATTACATGCAGAAGTATGTTTAGACACCCACAAAATTGTACTACACATTCTATAAATCAGTGGGGCATGATGATCAATATTGTAGAGATTACGATCTCATGCATGAGAGGTCGAGGGATATATACAAGATCCAAGGTGAAGTACACCAAGAAGGAAATAATGCATAGTATAATTCCCTAGGAAGAGAAAGTTTCAATCCTTGTAGTGGATACAGAGGACGAGGAGGAGGAGGAGGTATGGTCCAAGGCAGAGGAAAAATTATCTATTATAACAGCACGCAGCCAGGACACTTAGCAAGGGATTGTCAGAATCCTTGCACAACCTACAGTTATTGTAACTCCTTCGAGCATGTCATAGAGGAATGCCCTACACTACTGGCTAAACTTCAGGAAAGACGAGGACCCCAGCAGAACCGACAAGTACAACTGATATATGATAAACCTCGCAAAAATGACCCTAGAGTCATTGTCATTACTCAAGGAGGCATTGCTACAGGAGAAGACAGGGCATCACAAGGAAATAATGCAGATGACCATGGAGTCAGGAAAGTTGAGGAGAAGACTCAGGATTTTGATGCAAATAAATAAAGATGAATCTTTGAGGAGGCAAGAAAAGAGTTCAAAGGATATCAAGGGCCCTCATCTAGAATGTCGAAAAAAACCAAAGAGTGTGGCATGCCTCAGGCATTTGATCATTCTGCATCACCAACAGAAGAAAAAGAGGTAAGCAAACTCATGGAATTTGTGTGCACTTGTGTTAAGTTGATCCAAGATAAAAGCATTGTACAAGAATTACAAGATTTAATCAAGCAGTATGAGCTAGGAAAGATAGAATCCTTTCTAAATAGGGTAGTGCACCAAATTGGGAAAAGGATAAGGAAAAATAAAGAATTACACCTGAATGCTCAAATAGGAGAATATGATATAGACTATGTAGTCCTCGACTTAGGGTCGAAGGTCAATTTCATGACGAAGCAAACCTGGGCAATGATGGGAAAACCCAAGCTGATATACTCCCCTATCAGGATTCACATGGCTAATCAACAAGTTGTCAGCCCATTTGGACGATTGGAGCATGTCCTTGTGGACATCGATGGAGTTAGAACCTTTGTAGATTTTGAAGTAATTGAAATTGTTGATGACAACTTCCCTTAACCTGCATTATTAGGAATTGATTGGGCCTTTGAAAATTCTACTATTGTTGATCTAAAGAAGAGGCGTATGACATTTGAAAGAAATGGCCTTAGGTTCACTACACCTTTAGATCCAGATGAGGGACCTAGATACACAGAGCCTGTCAGAGAAGAAGACTACACATATGAGCTAGAAAACATCTATAAATTAATAGCCAGACAACATGATTATATCAACCTTACTACCGATGGGAATCTAAGTTGGCAAAGTGACAACGCGAGTTCATCAGATTCAGGAGAAGCGCTGGAGAACTGGCAGAACCAGATGTATAAAGTATCCACAAGGAGATGTGCTCGACTGACCAGTGAAGTTCGTTGGATTGGCATGACAACAAGTAACTTACCTACCTTTGATGGTCTGAACCCTTTAGAATCATTCTTAATGGACTTTCAAGAAATTGTACCAACATATCAGAGGTTGTTGGCTATGGATGAGACCTTGAAAGCTACACCAGCAAGATGGTGGGGGACGTACAAAGGAAACATCATAGACTAGACACAATGTCAAACCTTGATGACAGCGCGGTTTTCAGCACAAGTAGGAAGCTGCGAAGCGAGGTACATGGGTCGAAGTTGCCCAAAGGACCATGTACGAAGTTGCGAAGAGGCCTGGAGTGAAATTCCTTGAGAAAAATGGGTACATAGATTCATTAATACGCTAGACACGATCCCTATCAACTGGTACCTTCAAGCGGAGCTGCGCCTCATCACTTCAGATTGGGAAGGTATGATCCAAAATTTTGTAACCACCTTTTTGTTTGACAATCAATTTCCTTCTGTAGAACAAGCATTATAGATTGTGAGACATAATGTATTTAAGGAGGCATCTGGCCTCCTTAAAGAATGAATGGACTGCACCATTCCAGAAATTGCAAGAATGTTACCACATTAATGCCAACGAAGATGATGATCCGAGGAAGGTAAACATTGATGAGACAGAAGGCCACAGGAATGTGAAAGGACTAGGAGTTGAACTTCCATTCATTGGACAACCAATCAAGATAAAGAAATTCAATATCGGGACAGAGGAGACACCGAATATTGCCAATGTCGGAGATTACTGGGATGTTGCTACCATTGAAAAAATTATAGAATTATTGCATGAGTATCAGGACTTGTTTCTGACCAAGTTCATTGATATGAAGGGTATCAAAGGACCTATGGGAGAAATGATAATACCTTTGAAACCATATGTGAATCCATTCAAGAAAATACCCTACAGATTGAATCCAAAATATAAGGAAAAAGTGAAGATTGAGCTTGACCGAATGCTGGAAGCAGGGATTATTGAACCTGTCGAAGAGTCGGACTGGATCAGACCTATGGTGGTACAAGACAAGAAGACAAGAGAAATTAGGATCTGTGTGGACCTCAAGAAGTTGAATTATTCTTGCCTACATGACCCCTTCCCTACACCATTCATAGACGAAGTATTGGATAACATGGGAGACAAGGAAGTATATTCTTTTACAGACGGCTTTTCTGGATACCATCAGATCTGCATTTCCAAGGAGGACCATCATAAGACTACATTTTCCATAGAGTGGGGATCCTACCAATATACATTAATGCCATTTGGATTGAAGAATGCACCAACCATATTTTCTAGGGTGGTGGTCGAAGTGTTCAAAGAATTTTTGCATAAATTTTTAGAAGCATACTTTGATGACTGGACTGTTTTTAGCTTGTTGAAAAATCATATTGAATGTCTAAGACTAATGTTGGATAAATGCAAGAAATGTAAAATTTCTTTGAATATGAAGAAGAGCATCTTCTTCTCACCATTTGGAGTATTATTAGGTCATATTGTATGCAAGCAAGGATTGTTGGTAGACTCATCCAAAATTGCAATTATAGTTGATTTGCCACCTCCTACTTTAGTCAAACAACTGTGCACTGCGCTAGGACATATTGGCTATTAAAGGAAATTTATCAAAGGATATGCTCAGATTACTGTGCCAATGGAGAAGTTATTAAAGAAATACTGTTAGTTTGGTTGGTCAGAAAAATGTCAGCAGAGCTTCGACGCACTGAAACAAAAGATGATGATTGCACTTATTCTGGTCTTTTCAGATTGGAGTAAGGAATTTCATGTGCATGTTGATGCATCTTATATTGCATTAGGATAAGTACTGACACAACCTGAAGAATGGGACATTGATCATCCATTAGAATTTTCCAACAGAAAGCTATCCACAGCTGAAGTCAATTATACTACTACAGAGAGAGAAGGATTATCCATGGTGTATGCATTATAGAAATTTCGACACTACTTGTTGGGAGGACACTTTAAAATGTTTACTGATCACTCTGCGTTGAAGTACCTAGTCAACAAGCCAGTGTTGGGGGAGGGATAATATGCATATGGCTTCTCCTGTTTCAAGAATATGATTTTGAGATCATAGTTAAGCCAGGAAGAATGAACAAGGGACCTGACCACCTATTGAGGTTGGAACATGGTGAAGAACCCACCAGTTTGAAGGATACACTATCGGATGCATGGTTTCTCGCCATTAGGAATATGGATGACCACTTCACAGACATAGTCCAATTCCTGTCAACAGGAATGGCTCCAAGTGAGTATACAATTTCCCAGAAGAAACAGCTAGTGGTGCGCACTGCAGATTTTTCACTGATAGCTGGATAGATATATAAGATGGGACCTGATGAGATACTAAGAAGATGTGTGATGGAGGCATAGCACCCACTAATCCTCGCAGAATCTCACGAAGGCATTGCAGGAGGACATTACACAGGGAAATCAACTGCACAGAAGGTTTTGCGAGCTGGCCTTTGGTGGCCTACGTTACACAGAGATTCTAAAGAGTATGCTAGAGCATGTGATGTATGCCAAAGATTTGGAAGACCATCCCAAAGAGTTGAAATTCCCTTATCACCATAGATGATCCTACGAGATTTTGAAAAATGGGCCATTGACTTCGTGGGACCTATAAACCCACCAGGGAAGCACACAGGAGCAAGGTATATTATTACTGCGATAGAATACCTGACTAGATGGGCCGAAGCTAGAGAAGTCAAGGACTATAGTGAAACTACAGCTATGCATTTTATATTTGATGACATAATAACCAGGTTTGGATGCCCTAAGATCCTCATGAGTGATCAAGGTACACACTTCATCAATAAGACAGTGGAAGCCCTAACTGAAGAATCTGCATTCCACCATCAGAAGAGTACACCTTACCACCCACAGGAAAATGGAATGGTTGAAGCATTCAACAAGATCTTGGAGACAACATTGACAAAGATTTGCAACGTAAACAAGGATGACTAGGATTTAAGAGTACCAACAGTACTCTGGGCTTATAGAACCACTTGCAAGAAATTAACAATGCAGACCCCCTTCAAGTTGGTTTATGGGCTTGAAGTTGTTGTCCCAATGGAGTACTTGGTATCAAGCTTAAGAATTGTTTCATTTAAAGACATGGATGATACCGACATTGTTCGTGAGAGGCTTGCACATTTGGTTGAACTGGAAGAAGACAGATTCATTGTAGGATTCCAACAACAAGTTCAAAAGGCACGCAAAAAATCCTATCATGACAGGCACATCAAGAAGAAGGCACTTAAGCAAGGTGATTTAGTACTGATGTATGAAAGTAAGTTTATCAAACACCTGGGGAAGTCCAGAATGCATTGGCTTGGACCATATGAGGTCATTTATGTTACAGAAGGCGGATATGCGTAGCTAAATACATTGAAGGGAGACTGGAAGGAAGGATTGGTGAATGGGAGTCGGCTGAAGTTGTACTATGAAAACCAGTTGCCTTGCATCTCTTAGTAAACGCAGGAGGAAAAGGGTCTAGGTACTAGGTGCAGTTGAAATTGGGTACCAGACACAGAAAAGACAGTTTTCACAAGGTTGGAAAGGAGACATAAAGCAGAAAGCAAGGTCTGCACTATGAAGTCCAAAGTCAAAGTAAAACAAGAGGATTAAAGATCAAGTGCCTTGGGATGAGTCACATGTGAGTGTTGGGGTCCTATTGGCCCTTTGTTATGGAAGGAAGTGAAGAACAAGGAAGGAAAGGTAAAAATAGAGCTTTGCGGGAGACACAGTAACTGTCACTGAGTCGAAGTGAGAAAAATAGAAGGAAGGATGGAGCGAAGTATGAAAAATCAAGTCGTTGGACGAGAATATCAGGGATGACAGATCATAAAGGAAGAAGGATCGTGGACAACTCAACAAGCAGATAAATCCATCATTGGATGCTTTGGAGCACTGCGAGATGAAGAAGGAAAGACAGGCTAACGAAGCTCGGAAAAAGTGGGTCAAGTTGACCTAGGGTTTTAGACACCTAGGTTTCGACCTGAGGCTGTCAGTGAGGGATTGTAATATATAAATAGAGGTCGAAAGGACCTAGGTCGGGTTGGTACTAGTGTTGGGTATTGATATTTATTGTTGTTGGTTAAGAGAGTATTGTACTATGAGAGAGGAGTGTTGAGAGGGAGAGCCTTTTGGTATTGTAAGATCTTCAATTGGGTGCGAAGATCAAGTCCTGCAGCTAGGTGCACAGGAAGCTGGGAGACAAAGAGAAGAAGAGAGAAGATTCGTTGACTAAGAGTGCAGATCAGAACTATAAGATTTAACTTAATATATCATAAGCACAATTATGTGGACGTAGCCCTAGAGAGAGGGTGAACCACGTAGATTTTGTGTTGTATGTGTGATTGATGCCTGGATATTTGTCATTGTTATACTGTTACTTGCATTATTGTGTTAGATTAGATGTATGGCTCTGTAGAGTAGATCTAACTGATAAAGAGATATAAGAATGTTGCATTATTGTTGTATTGGTTCCACTTGATATTCCCCTGGTTGTAGACATCTCTGTTCTGCAACCCCCCTCTTAGCTGCTTCGAGTGAGACTGCATCTACTTCACAGGTGCTACCTAAAGGGCCAGTAGCTAGGGCTTGTTGGTGCACTCTTGGAGTGAACCCTGGGTCTTCCCCTGTGCCAACAGAAGGTGTCTACATGCAGCTGCTAAGGTGCATGCAAGACACTTTCCTCATATTGGAAACTCCACTCAATGATGAGACGGTCCGAGGAAATATCAATAAGCCTATATCCCTTCACGTCGCCAGGGTATCCAACAAAAATACACTCAGTGCTCTGTGTATCAATTTCCTTCCTCTTTTCAGAGGAAATTCGGGCCCATGCACGTGAACCAAAAATGCGAAAGTGGGTCACTTATGGTTTGAGGCTGCTCCAGCATCATAGGGGGTCTTATCCTTGAAAGATCTATGGCGAGACCTATTTTGGATGTATGTTGCACAATTAATTTCTTCGGCCCATAGTATCTATGGTAGTGACTTTGCATGCAACATGCAAGATTCCATCTCCTTTAGAGATTCATTTTTCCGCTCAACAACTCTGTTTTGTTGCAAAGTATAGGGAACTGTGTGCTGTAACTGGATCCCTGCCTCATGGAAAATATTATGGATCTCATGATTTAAATACTCTCCCCCATTATCAGTTTGGAGGAATTTTATCTTCTTTCCAGACTGTGTCTCAACCAAGGCTTTGAAATCTTTAATGTGTTGAAAGACCTCATATTTTTTCTTGAGAAAGTAGATCCAAGTAAAACATGAGAAGTCATCAACAAAAATGAGAACAAACCTCGCTTTGATGATGGATGGATGCATAAAGGGACCCGTGAGGTCACTGTGAATTATATCTAAAGGTGCGGAAGATCGTTGAGACTTTCCTTTGTCAAATTTCTCTTGAGGGTGTTTTTCGAGAACACATCCCTCACATACTCCCTTAGAGAAATGGATCTCTAGCAGACCATCAACTAATCTGTGTTTGCTAAGATGTTGCATGTATCTAAAATTCAAATGTCCAAGCCTTTCGTGCCATATCCTACTACTTTCATCAGCCTAAGTAAGCAGTAAAGCAGAATTAGGTTCAATGAATTTAGAAAAAGTATACAATCTAGACTGACGATTTACCTCACCGGTAGAAACCTTAGAGTTGGTTTGCATGTCATAGATGTCCACAAAATTTGGTGTGAAGATGACTTTATTTATGGTACCAGAATTCATCATCTGATACACAGAGAGAAGGTTGATAGAAAGTTTGGGAACGTGCAACACATTCTCGAAGTTTCCATTAGTGAGTTCAATCCTTCCTTTGCTTGTGACTTCGAGAGATGAGTTGTCCCCCATAAGAATAAGAGGACCTTTTCATGCATCCAAATAAGAATATACTACTTTTGATGAATCCATGTGATGTGATGCTTCTGAATCTATGATCCAAGCATCGGGAGAGGAGTTGATTGCAATCAAGGCATGGCTAGAATTGCCTTTCTTGGAATTCATATCTCTTGGCTTCTTCTTCTTTGCACCTTCGGGGATGTGATCTCCAAGGTTGTTTTGTTGAAGTATTTGAGACATGAGACCTATTTTGTTTTGCATGCATGTGCATTTTGGATGGAATCCTTTGTGACAGTACGTGCATTTCTCCCCTTTTCTTCCCTTTTTCCCTTTGGATCCAGAGGCATCGATGAAGGGTTTTGTGTACCCTTCCTTCTTCGGATGTCCATGACCTTTCCATTTGTCTTTATATTTAGATTTATCATATTTTTGGCTGCCATCATGCATAGTGAGTGCATGCACCCTTGGGCCTTTGATTGTGCCCATGTTGATGAGCTTGATTTGCTCTTGTGTCAGGGATTCTATAAAGTCCTCAATAGAAGGAATCTTCCAGGTAGCTCCATAGGTGAATATGATAGTATGGAATGTGGATACGAATACAAATAATTCAAGAACAAGCTTGGAGAGAATGGTGAGAACCATTTTTTTCTCCTCCGATTTATCAACCCTGCAAGCTTTGAGTTGTGACAGTAAATCCTTGAATTTTGGAAAGAAATATTGGATATTATCGAAGATTTTTTGATCCAATGTGAGCATCTCCACCTCCATCATGTGTCCCCTCATCTCATCCTATTTTCCAAACAGCCCTTCCAAGGTGGTCCAAGCTTAATTGGGGGTCTTACAGGAAGATATGTGAAAAAGGAGATCGAGAGAAATAAGACTGCAAATTGTTCCGAGTGCCTCATCCATGGTTGATGTCGGTTTTGTATCTGTATTCAAGGTTAACCTGTACAACCCTTTGGTTCATAGATGTATGGATATTTTCTCCTTCCATGCAAAATAGTTGTAAGGTGTAAGAATGAATTATTTTTGGAATTCCATCTTTCCGCTATCTTCAATCTTTTGTACTTGCAAAACATTTTGGTGTAGCTTTTGCTTATCATTCCGTCGGCTCTGATACCATGTAAATTTGTTGAACCTACACAAAATATATCTAGCTAAACATTGATACACACATTTGCAGAGAGAATTTGAGAAATAAGAAGAAGGAGAGAAAGAATGAAAGAATTCTCATTAACCGTTGTGAATAATGAATAATTTACACATGATATACTCTGTATAAATCAATGAGTGGGAACTGGAGGAGAACCAATGCACCATAGTGGTGGTCTAGAGTGATCTGGACACACACGGGAGTGAAATGCCACCTATTCTAGTCTCTCATGCAGTTACAGGAGTGAATTGCCACTTAGTTGAGCTAACTAGTCAACTAGTGTTCAGTTAACTAACTGAACAAAGAGTAGTGAGGAGTTAACTCAAGGAATCAAGGGTAATGTGCCAGTCTGGTAATGATACCAAGGAAAGTTTGAATTAGCATGGTGATGATGCCAATGTTGCATGGTGAAAAAACCAATGTAGCATCTAAACTCAACTCAACTAGTCAAACTGAAGTGTCAACTAAAAGAGAATATTCTCCAGGTGGAATATTCTCCCCTAAAATATAGGAGACTGGATAATGACTAATTATGACTAATAAACAAGGGAAAACCTTAGGAAAAATAAATCCTAGGTGTGTGTGAAGTAACTCCAATAAGAACATGGAAGGACATAACATAGAAGCATTATTTACAAGAGGATGCTACCATGAAATAAATAGATCTAAGTCCTTGAGTGGGAGATATAAATCTAAGTGTAGATCTAAATCTCCCATAAAGTTTGTAAAGGTATTTTGGAGATGTGGAAAAGAAGGGCACTACAAGAAGAAATGTAGATCCCAAAGTGTTGAGAGAGGGGAGGGATCTTATGATGCTCATTTTACAGAAGAAAAGACCTCCAAGGAAGAAGGAGGGGATGTGTACTTGGATTATTCAAGAACACATGAAAGTCACGAGGCATGGTTGGTTGACTCATGTGCATTCTTTGATATGACTCCTCACAGGGAGTGGTTTTGTGAATATGAAAGGTATGATGGAGGTGATGTTTTCCTAGGTGATGAGTCGAGAGCCAAAATCATAGGACAAGGAAAAATCAAGTTGAAGCTCATGGATGGAAGGATTATAACACTCCCTAGTGTTCTACACATCCTAGGATCGGCCATAAATTTGATTTTTGTAAGAAAAATGGATAATGTAGGGGTAAAAAGAGTGTTTGAGAAAGAAACCCACATGATGGTTTGAGGAGCAATATTTTTACTGAAGGGATTTCGATGTGGAACATTTTATAAGATGGAAGGAACCACTATTAGTGATAGGTGCAATAGTTCCATTGTTCTTGAGATTGGAGCTGAAGAAGAAGAAAACTCCTACAATATCTGGATAAAAGGCTATGTTGTGGCATAAAATACCAAGGCATATCGAAGAGAAGGGATTTCGACTACTACACAATAAATGCATGGTTGAAGGTATGCTTAACTGCTCTCTAGATTTTGATTTATGTGAACATTTCATATATTGGAAGAAGAATCAGGTAAGATTCCCCTTTGGTGCATCAATGGAAAAGATAATTTTGCAGTTGGTGCACAATGATGTGTTTGGACTTGTGTTGGTTCCATCACTGGGAAAATCTATGTACTATGTCTCATTTATAGATGACTTCTCTAGGTATACATGGATATATTTCCTCTGGAAGAAATATGAAGTCTTTGATAGGTTTAAAGAGTTTAAGGATCTTGTGGAGTATCAAACGGATAAAATAATTAAGGTGTTGAGGATGGATAATGGTGGAGAGTTCTACAGAAATGAATTCGAAGAATTATGTAAGAAGTGTGGTATATCAAGGAAGAATACTACTCCATATACACCTCAACAAAATGGAGTTGTAGAAAGGATGAACAAAATGCTCATGGAAAAAAGCAAGGTGCATGCTTAGTGGTGTTGGGTTAGGACATGAATTCTAGGCAGAGGTAGTCGGTATTGCATGTTACCTGGTCAATCAATCACTCTCATCATCACTGGATGTAAAGATTCCACATGAGGTATGGATTGGTAAAAAACCCTCTTTGACACATCTCAGGTTATTTGGTTGTCATGCATATGCTCACATTCCAAAGGAAAATAAAAGTAAGCTAGATAAGAAGGTTGAAAAGTGTATCTTTATTGGGTACAAAGATGGTATGAAAGGTTATAAGCTTTGGAAACCAAAAACTAAGAAGGTAGTGTATACCAAAGATGTGGTATTTATAGAAATCAAAGATGTTGTCAAATAGGAAATCCTACCAGGGAAGGAAGAATAAGACAAAATAGAGTTTGATTTGAAGGATGATGAATCTGACTCTCTACCGAAGAACAAGAATTAGAAGAAGAATATCCCCATACTCCAGTATTGAGGAGATCAATTCGAGAAAGAAGGAAACCAAAAAGGTATTCTCTACCTAATTTCCGTTCAATTTTTTCTTTGTTTATTACTGAAGATCATTCTAGAATTGTTAGGGAGGCAATGGATTCAGAGGATGGAAAACTCTGGAAAAATGCCATGGTAGAAGAAATGGTATCCTTGGACAAGAATGAGGCTTGGGATCTAGTGGAGTTGCCGATTGGAATAAATCCCATTGGCAACAAATGGGTGTTTAATAAAAAGTTGAATGCAGAAGGTAAAGTGGATAAATAAAAAACTTGGTTAGTAGCAAAAGTTTATTCCTAGGAAGAGGGAATTGACTTTGGTGATATTTTTTCTCCTATTTCCAGAGTAACTTCAAATAGATTTATTTTATCATTTTCTTATGCATTTGATTTTGAAGTAGAGAAAATGGATGTGAAGACAACATTCCTACATGGGGATCTGGAAGAATAAATTTACATGAAGAAACCAGAAGGATTTGTTGTGAATGGAAATAAAGAGTTGGTATGCAGGTTGAAAAAGTCCATGTATGGGTTAAGGAAATCATCTATGATGTGGTATCAAAAATTTGATACTTATATGTTGGGACTTGGATTCACAAGGAGAAAATAAGATCATTATGTGTATTTCAAATTAATCAGTGATCATATTATTTATTTGGTCTTGTATGTTGATGATATGTTGTTGATAGGAAACAAAAAGGAGATTATCTAGGATGTGAAAACTCAGTTGTCCTCTAAATTTGACATGAAGGATCTTGGTGCTGTAAATTCCATTATGGGAATGGAAATTAAAAGATATCGAGAAAACATGAAACTCTGGTTAAATTAGAGGAAATATGTCGACACAATATTGCAGAGGTTTAATATGCATGAATGTAAACTAGTCAAGGTTCCTATTCATGTAGGTGTAAAGTTATATGTGGATCAGTGTCCAAAGACATAGGAAGAGGAAGAGGAAATATCACGTGTTTTGTATTCTAGTGTCATTGGTAGTTTGATATATGCAATGGTCTTTACTAGAATGGACATTGTACATATAGTGGGAGTTTTGAGGAGGTATATGTCAAAACCAGGGAAGGAGCATAGACAATAGTAAAAAGGGTTTTCAGGTATTTGTGTGGCACTACTAGTTACGGTTGGTGCTACCAAGGAAGACTAGGATTCAACATAATGTTGGACATAAATGGATTTATTGATGCAGACTGGGCTAGAGATATGGATCGCAGAAGATATACAAGTGGGTATGTGTTTAACCTGTTTGCAGGAGAAATTAGTTGGATGAGTAAAAGGTCATTTGTAGTGGCACTCTCAACTATGGAAGTTTAATACATGGCAACCACTCATGCAATAAAAGAAGAATTATGGCTACAAAGATTGTGTTTAGGTATTGGGTTGCTACAACAAGTTGTAAGGATAGATTGTGACAATTAGAGTGAAATATTCTTGTTGGTCCTAAGGTCTACACCTAACTGTTAAAGGGAAAATCTAGGCCACCTACCAGTTTTGGAATGATTATTTCTTAATAAGTTGGTTTTTTTGGTAATCTTAAGGACATGTTTTCAAAGATGGTGCTCTGGTAGGGAAGGCCACACAGTGTAAAAGCAGGTTCTCCTTTGCTAATGGTATGGGTATTAAATGACAATTGAGGGTATGAGAAGACAAACATAGACAATAACAACAAGAAATGCAATGAATCACTTGCTATGTGGAAAATAAGACCTAAAATAATATCTCAAGACTTAGACAAACATCTAGATGAAAATCATTCAACAGGTTGCAAAAATAGTGGATCTTTCGCTGAACAATAGTTGTATAACAGGTTGGATAATCAAAAAAAGATAAATTAAAACAATAGCTGTAAGAATAAGGAAATGTACATTGCACACATCACAA
This sequence comes from Picea engelmannii, assembly GCA_009831015.1. Taxonomy (NCBI): domain Eukaryota; kingdom Viridiplantae; phylum Streptophyta; class Pinopsida; order Pinales; family Pinaceae; genus Picea; species Picea engelmannii. Next base: position 284,446 of record ML784827.1, read on the forward strand.
AATTTGCATTCAAGATAAGAATTCAATACATAAAGATTTGAGTAAGAGAACACAACTGTCATCAACATATATTCACTAGGTAGAAAAATTTACAATTAACAGAGCGGGTCCAATCCTTATGCTCTTCTACTTTCCTTCCAAAAACTACCAACCCCCAAAACATACAAAGACTGCATATTTAACAGAGTCGCAAAGGTTCTTTTTCCATCTGGGACTGAGACCTAACTCTAGATAATTGTTTGTAGAACAAACTATTAATTTAACTAAAACATTGCATGGAGTACAACATGTATACTTCCCACTGGACTTAATCAACAGAGTGGAGGTGAGTGGAGGACAGACGACACGCAGTGAGTGGGGAAGTATCAGGACGTAATCCAGTAGGATTCCAGTTGGGGGGGGTAGGCAGTAAGCAAATTAGAGAGGGGGGTGTTCGAAACCATGAGGAGGTGCCACATTAGGTGGGCCCGGGTGTAGGGAAACCACCATTTCGGACCCCCCCAACCATTAAAGGTAGAACGGTCGGGGGGTCTGAAATCATGTGAGGACCATCGATCTAGGATATGGAGAAGCCACCGATCGTGATTAGCACTGGAGTTAGGCATGAGAACCGTTGATCTCGCATGGATTCTAGATCTTCACCGTCCATCAAGTAAGCATGTTGTTTGTGTGTATTTTGAGTCTAACATGGTCTTCTCTAATTCACTATCAAATATGTAGGAGCTTACTGAGATTTTAAAAGATTTGTCAAACCTAGTCGTCTCCTGTGCACACAAAAAGACTTGGTGGACCTGAATATTCCCATTAGTGGAAAAATGATGACATGTATTTGAAACCCAAACCAGAACATGTGATCCTTTTTCAGGTAAGCAAACAAAATGGTGCAAAGTAGGCAACGACAGACATGGTCATGATGCTGAACGAATAAAAAATGGAGGATACACTAAGAAAGAAACCACAAGAGTCGAAGTTGATGGATGGATAAGGTAAAGGAGGGAAAAGGGTAGGGGTGCAGACCTAGGTTACAACACTTCCTAGTGAAGAACTCATTTTTATCATTCAAAGTCAAAGCACATTGATGTTCAATATCACTTTGTGAGAGGCATGGTTGAAGAAAAGAATGTGTTGTTGATGAAGGTGGACACTTTGAAGAATGTTTCAAATTAAATAATAAAATATGGGAGGACTGAGAAGTTGTCTTGGTGTAGAGGATCTATGGGCATTGCTTCCCTGGGTTGTTGACTATGTAACCTGTGAACCCCATGTATGCAAAGAAAAAAACAAGTGGGAGAATGTTGGGTATGTTTTATATTCTTTGCATGACTAGACCTAGTGTCTATGTTGCACCAGACATGCTAGGGGTCATAGGGGCATGAAAACCCCTCTGTGCGGGAGTTCAGGGGAAACAACCCTGAAAAAAAACAAATTGTGTTTTTTGCGTCTGTTTTTAGTGTTTTTTCAGCACATGGTTTTGGTCGATGGTTTTCTAATTCTAGTTCATGAATTAGGGTTGTTTACTAATCCAGGTCAATGGATTAGGGGATTTGGATGCCACAAGATCCTATATATGTATTGTATTATAGAAAATGAAGATATTATGAATATAATATTAGAGGTGCAATTCTAAACATGTTGTCAGTTTTCCTGGTTTGGGTTTCTAGGGTAAAATATTTGTGTATTGTGTGTGTGCCATTGTATCTTTTCTTTTTTTATTAAGAATCTTTTTGAAATAATTTATTGTACACGATTAAAATCTACATTAATACCATGCTTTGGTTGTTGACATTGTTTCTAGACATAATGTAACCGAACTGTGACAAACATCTCTTAGGAAAGTGCATAGCCACATGCTTAATTTTTTTGGGAATGCCTTTGGCTTGAGATACCAAACCTGCTATTATGTTGAAGGAGACTTGGGCTCTTTCCTCTTGTTTCCATTGTCCTACCTTCTTCAGTATCCATGGTATTAGGCACATAAGGCTAGGATTGGGATACCATTTAAGAATGGGACCAAGGCTTGGAATGACTACTATTCATGTTGGATAAGGAATGAAGGTCTTTGTGGGGAGGTACCTCTTGTTGAGGAACTAGGTCTAGAATATGTGAAGGATGGGGTTAAAGGGAATAGATTAGACTTGGGGACTAAGGACTCCTTACATTGCTCACCTTTGGGTTTGTAGTGGGGGAAATCACATATAAGGTGGCCTTGGGATTGACATACAAATCATGCATTACACATATTTAGGTAGCAAACTTTATGCTAGTGAAAACCATTAGTGGTAAAAGCCAAGATGAACATAGAAATATTACACTTTATATCCACCTTGATGCAAACCCTAGGGTTAAGTTAGAAAGAGTTACGATGACCATACGGGATCAATTCTTTACTAAATATTTGGGAAAACAAGTCAATAGAAGGATGATGATCTGCATGGAGTACAAGGAACTCAATCCCCAAAACATAATGTTAGTTTGAGAATTGTCATCTAGATTGAAATCAAGCCTCCGAGATTGCACATAATTGCACGGACTAGCAACATTCCATATGCCATACTGGAGGACATTTCGAGTAACATCATTTGAGTTGAATAGTGAGAAAATATTTTTGGACCCTAATCCCTAGTATGAGTTTAAAGAGATTCCTTTAGTATCCTAATTCAAAATAACCCATTTTTTGAATCCATCCTCATCTGACATTCAATGCAAAAAAAACAAAATGACCCCTTGGTGTTCAAGATTTTGTCAACCCTAGTCATATTCTTTTTTGTGATTCATGATGAAATTAAAATTTTACTCTACATTTGGACAATTCACCAAAAAACAATAGGGCTAGGAAGGGCTTGCTTCTCAACAATCCCAGTAGAGAGGTTAGTCTCTAAACTAGGACTTACATGCACCTTTTCAATCCTAGTTGAAGGTAAGGGTTGTTGCATGCTAGGAGGCACCTCATCACCTTTTATCAGGGGGGGCACCTAAGAGGAAGTGATTTTTTTGGGGAAAGTGTGATGTTCCTTCCCCATTTCCTTAATAAGGCCATGATAAATGTAGTAGTCCACACCCTCTTTAGGGTTTCGTAGGGATTTCCACAATCATTGGAATGATATCCTCCTCAAACACACTAGAACAAAACATCCAAATTCACTTGTAAAGAGAGACAATTTGCACGGGTGCTTCTTGTTGCACTTCCACATCCACAAAGAAGGGTTGGGTATGAAGCACCAAACTCTAATTGAGAGAACAAATTGCATATATTTTGGGATCTGATCATCAAGAGGGATAAAACCTTAGATAGGGCCACAATCCCTAGATTTTTTGCACTTGGAGTACAGCTCCCACTCACACAAAGGGATAACTATGGGGCGAATTCTTTCAAACTTGATACCATTTTCCTAGGGTGATCTAGGAAAGGGATGTTTCAAACCACGTCGAACCACATCCAGAACCCCTGCAATAGAGAATGCTTCCACAAACTTCATATGATTGTCATTCATACAATGGTCGTACACCTTCTTTACTCCATTTCCACTGATACAATATCTCTCTAATCTTGCATATGAGGTTGGTTTTTCATTTTCTCTCGACAACTTGTTTTATTCATATCATATGAGGTTGGTTGTTTCACTTGCTGGTTACTCATGTGTTCCCATCATTTTCTCAGTATCTTCTTGGGTCCCAGTGTAGTTATATTTAAATGTATAGTTTGATTATAGCTAGGCTAATTAATAATTAATACATAACATATATCTATAACTATATGTGGATTGTATGTTTTATTTATATCATTAACATAATCTTAATTTGAAATAATTTTATCGTAGATATTTATTATTTTGCATAAACTAAACTTGTATCTCTTAGAAGTGTTTGAAGGAATATTTTGTGAAAAAAAAGTCAATATTCAAAATCTCGGTTTTTTAGTTTATAATTAGTAATTTTCCTATGCATGAGTAAAACCATCCTTGTGGATGGAGAGATTTGTTTGTGGGTCAAATTATTTTTAGAATTGTAGATGATGTTGAAAAAAGAGGATGAAGTTTCTAAGGTGTGACACCTCTGACCAAAACCTTGGTGCAACGTTAGGACATGATTTTGTTGAGCATTACAAGCACCAAATAATTAAGCCATAGTCTAGTGCCGCGGCTTTGTTATACACTATGATACCAACTAGGACACCACTTTTCTTGCATTGATAGTGCAAGACACAACTCCAAGAGTAGATACACGTCATTTTAGAGTGTTATAGGCCACCACAAGCCATTCGACCACATGAACAAACCATATAAAAACGATTCGAGTGAGAGGAGTATAAGTATAGTCAAACCATATCAAGTTTTGACACATTATACACTATACCATTATCTAGCTTGGAATTTTGATTGAACACATTTTTCTTGTTGTTGATCATGTTGTGAACTTACATGTTTTCCTCTGGGAACAATTCAAGGGTTTTAGCGCAGAGCCATTATCTAGTGCTACAAGTAAAAATAAGCTTTATTTTATGTGGGAACAACATCCTAGTGGCCAAAATTTCTATTGTTTGTGGCTAACCGTAATAATAATTCATAGTGAAAACCTTCCAAATGATAGGTTTAACTAAACAAAGAAGCTTCCTCCAAAAGAGTGTGACCAAACATCCTACATACTTGTTTCTTTGGATCTTGTAATATAAG
>ML784827.1:290328-301044 GCA_009831015.1 Picea engelmannii
CCACCTTCACCCTCATCCTCATAATATGTTTTCTCTATTATTTACCACACCCCCACCCTCACATGAAAGTTGAGATGAGGAATAATTTAAAAAACATATAATTCTTTACCACTTCCATAATTACATCAAATTATTAAAAAGGGTTATATAGAGTGACACAAATTCACTCCCTAAATATCATAATGTACTTATTAATTTTTCTTTTATTGATTTGATGCTACACATTATTTATTGTGAACATTATTAGTGATTCAAATATGAAATTACAACATACTTATGGACCTTGTAATTTCATTATTGATTTTTCCTTTTTCTTTTAATATTTTATTATATCAATACTATGATATTAAAATTTTGTTATCTTCCATAAAAATAATATTACTATCTATACCTAGAATGATACATATTATATGTTTTTACATATCTACAAACACATATTTTTATATATATAAGAATTATTTTAAATATTATTAATAATTAATATTAACTTTATTTTATTATCAATACATACATACATTTGTATGCATAAATAATCATTGACTCAATATAACTAACAATAAACCGTGACCCTTAGTCACTTATGATTCCATAAACCATGACCCTTATGTCACTTATGATTCCATAAGTGAATTAATTGAATATAATCTAAAAGTATAAATTATAATCCTTTTTATTTATTATCCAAAAATGTAAATCATTCATAAGCAATAACTATTGGTTTAAATCATTAATGCAAAAACACAGACCGTGTATCATTGCTATGATATAATTGGTCTTTGTGGTATTGAATACTTAATTTATATAATTAATTTGATAAAAAAAATATTAAATTTATCTCCTACATTCATGTGGGTTGATTTCATCATGTGATTGGTTGGTTGTGTTGTAATTCTATTTAACTATGGGTGTTGTTTAGTTATTCTATAAAATAATTTTTTTTATTGAAATTCAGTTATATAAATTTATATGAATTTTTATTTTTTGTTGTTCAAAATTTATTTTTGAATGCAGAAATGAAAATGGATTCAACATGCTGAAAACCCTCAAAACATTAAAATTATATAGAAATAATCATTCAAATCTACAAATCTAATAATTTCCTTTAATAAAAATGGTATACCATGATTCAGTAGATTTTTAAGTTGAGTATATAATTTCAAAATGCCAATCAAATATACATATTTTTCCTCTCACTGAAACACATGTTATTACATTTATATAATAAGTATGCCATGCCATGGTTCACTAGATTTTTAGGTTGAGTATATAATTTCAAAATGCCAATCAAATATACAGATTTTTCCTGTGGGACATATGTTATTACATTTTATAGAAAGAGTTTTGGCTTCAAACTTGAAGTAAAATTGTAGGTGTCCATGGTACCTAATCAACATGTACCTCATATTTTATAGAATTAAATATGGGTGGTGTATATACGCTAGAAATTTGCAATTTTGATTCAGACATTAAAATTTTATTCACTCTGCCTTCAAATGATCTACTATGTCTACAATATTGTCGATGCAATATACCATTTGCAATATAATTTTTTTTGACAAAATCTAAATATATAATATATGCAATATACCATTTGCAATATAATTTATTTTAACAAAATCTAAATATATAATATTTCTTTTCACGGAAATGAGTTGTATGCATTATAGTTAGGCAAATTATAATCTTAGTATTATTCAATATTATAACGGACAATTCAATGACACAGAAGTTATATATTGGATATGTAATAGAAATGGTTTCAATCTATCATTTCACTGATATAATTCATTTTGAAAAATGGGTGTAATTGAAACTTTACAAATAATTTTGATATTTTCATAAGTTTGTAAACTTTGGTATTCTCAACTTCATCGGAGGCTGGAACCTCTTCCACTCACTTTACAGGTAAAGAAAGTAAAGCTTTTGCTTGGTCTAGAGGATTTGGTACTGAACTTTCCTCCTTACAAACGCGGAGTTCCAGAAAGAAAAAGGAAAGTTCAAGCTCCCAATCGAAGGCTACTATCATTCCCTCCATGGATGGAAAGGCCCTTAGAGCATTGAAGGCCTTAGCAAGGTCTAAGTGATGATAGTGCTCTCACTGAATATTCGAGGGATTGGAGGCACCCTCAAAGATGCTTCTTTCCGTAGACTGCTAGAACGTTCAAATCCTACTATTATTTTTCTTCAAGAGACCCTTTTGGTTGATCAAAAGTCTAGGGACTTTGTGCATTGGTTTTACCCTTCTTGGGTCTCATCGGCTGTTAATTCCATTGGAAATTCTAGTGGCCTCTTCGTTGCTTGGGACCCCTATGTGTTCGATTTAACTCCCTTCCTGACGATTGGAGGAATTTTGTTGGTAGGCCGTTGTTTATCTACCAATCAGGAGTTGGGTTTTCTCAACGTGTATGGGCCATGTGTTGACCGAAAGCAGTTCTAGACGTCCTTAGCAAATAGTGGTTTACTCTCCACGCCGAATCTTATTCCAGGTGGTGATATGAACATTATTCTTTTTGAGGATGAACACTGGGAGGGTTCCTTCCTGTCTAGGCCTAGCGAAGCTTTCTACAGAGATCTTTCTGCTTCAAAGAACTTGATCAATGTCTTGCTGACAAGTTTGGTCCCCACCTGGAGAAACGGGTGCTCTGGTACATAAATGATTGCTAGACGCCTGGATAGATTTTTAGTTTCAGAAGGCTTATTGACTCGGGTAGGATTATCAAAATATTGGGTGGAACTACCCTTTGTATCCGACCACGCCCCCATTATTTTACAATTGGAAGTCTCTCCTCTGTACAAAGCATTTCCGTTCAAATTCAATCAACACTGGCTGTCAAATTCAGATTACTCCCTTTTAGTTCTTAGCGTCTGGAAGGATCCTTATTTTCTGCAGGAAGATAGTCCACAGCTTCGTATAATGTGGAAATTAAAGGTACTCAAAGCTCAAACAAAATCTTGGTTTAAAGCTAAAAAGGAAAAAGAAACTTTCATGCTAAATAATATGGAGATTGAGATCAACCTGATCATAAAAAAATCATCCATTGTTGCCTTATCAGTGGAGGACAATGAATCTCTTAAAGTGTTGGAAAGTAGTAGAAATGCCCTTCTTCATGAGGAGGAAAATAGATGGAGATTACAAAGCAGAGCAACTTGGTTAAGAAGCGGAGATTCAAACACTAAATTTTTCCACAAGGTGGCCAGTTTCAACAGAAATAAAAAGTATATTTGGTCAATCTCAAGCGAATATGGTGGTACCCATTGTGGGAAGGAAGCGATCAAAGAGGAGGCAGTATCTCCTTTTAAACAGTTCTTCAAAGCCAACAATAGTCCCAACTTAAATGAAATAAGCAATACTACTAGCCTCTACCCAAAAATGGTTACTGAGGAGGAAGTTGTTGACCTATATAAACCAGTCGCTCTGTTGGAACTGAAAGGGATTCTGGATCATTTCAAAAAAGAGAGAAGCCCTGGACCTGATGGATGGACGTCAAAATTCTTCATATTCTTCTTTGACCTTGTAGGAGATGACCTACTTTAGATGGTGGAGGAATCATGATTAAATGGTAAAGTCTTCGGAAGCTTAAATGCTACTTTCTTGGCATTAATCCCAAAGGAAAATAACTTGGTTTCTTTCAACGATTACCGTCCGATCTCCCTATGCAACCTTATTTACAAAGTTATTTCAAAAGTTCTCTCAAATAGAATTAAACCTATCTTAGAAAGATGTCTATCTACTGAACAGTTGGGGTTTCTGAAGGGCAGAAGAATCCAGGATGCTATTGGTGCGGCTCATGAAAGTATACACAACATTAAAAATAAAAATACTAAGGCCCTGGTTTTGAAGCTGGACCTCAAAAAAGCCTTTGACAGCATTGACCGGGGGTTCTTGAGGATGATCTTACTTTCAGTTGGCTTTTGTGTAAAGATAATCGATTGGGTTATGTCTTGTGTTACTAGTGCAAATTTTGCAGTGTTGATAAATGGAGAGGCAACAAAGTTTTTCAAGAGCGAGAGGGGACTCCGCCAGGGATGCCCACTCTCACCGTACCTATTTATCGTGATAATGGAAGGTCTCAGCTTTCTGCTTTCAAAAAGTATCTCTGATCATCATATCTCAGGTATAAAGGTTTCTAAGTTTTTAAAAATAGTACATCTAATGTTTGTTGATGATGTTCTCTTAATGTCAAAGGCTATTCTATCGGAATGGATAGTGATCCTGGATCTGCTTCAGGAGTTTTCTTTTTCTTCGGGCCTTTGCATTAACTTTTCAAAATCCACAACTCATTATTGGGGGCTTAATGAAAATGAGCTATGTTCCTTAAAAGCAACCATCCCCTTTACCTTCATTGATTTGAGTCAAGGATTCAAGTACCTTGGATACATGTTAAATCCCGAAGTAAAAAATTCCGAAGATTGGCACTGGCTGGTGGCTAATTTTGAAAGAAAAATAGGTTTTTGGTGTAACAAGTGGTTGTCCCTGGGAGGGCGTTATGTCCTAGTTAAATATGTGCTACAAAGCCTCTCTGTCTTCTGGATTTCATTAGAGAGGATTCCCTGCTTTATCTTGAAAGTTCTGCGTAGGCTAACTTTCAATTTCCTATGGAGTGGGCAGAATGAAAAGCACCGATTCCACCTGTGTAGCTCGAAAATTCTATCAAGACCCATAAGAGTCGGGGGTTGGGGGCTCAAAAATCTATCCCTTTTCAATACGGATCTATTGGCAAATTCTTTCTGGCGGGCGCTTACGCATGATAGCATTTGGCATCGAATTATTGTAGACAAGTACTTGGGGAACCTGCCACTAATCGACTAGTTAAGAAAACCTTCCCACATTCAGCAGCGGGCGTCATCAATCTGGAAGCGACTGACATTATCTTCTCTGGTAATCTTTCATTGGCTTAGATGGAGGCCTGGGTCGAGATCTGATATCTTACTGGGAAGAGACAAGATTCTGGGCGTGGAGGACCGATCGCTCCTCCCAACACCACTGCGAACTCAACTAGCTTCAATCAATTTATTCCGGCTGGCTCAAGCGAGAGATCCGACCCATGTATTCCCTCTATCGGATTTTTGGTTGAACAGCGATCGACTAAATCTGAATGGAGAAGCCACCTCTGAATGGGACACCTTTACCTCTGCACTGAGAAGTGTTGGTATCTCCTTAAATTCTGAATTAGACACAATTATTTGGGCGGGAGGTGATGCATCGAGAGTATTATCAGTAAAAAAATTATACACAGCCCTGCTACAACTATTTGATTTTGGCATTGACTATCTATGGTTTCATCGATTGTGGAAGTGGTCGGTTCCACTCAAGATCAAGTTATTCATTTGGCTCTCTGCAAAAGGGAAAGTTCTTACTTGGGAGATGCTTCGGAAGAGAGGATGGGAAGGCCCAGGGATTTGCAACCTCTGTAATTTCTCATCATAAGACATTCAACATATCTTAATTCACTGCAATTTTACGAGGGTTGTTTGGCAACGTTTGATCACCCATTTTTCTCTTAATTTACAGTGGAACGGTGCCACAGTCTTGGATTGTTTCAAGTTGTGGTCTATGGAGAAATCTGCCCCTATCAGCTTGGCTGCTCATGCCTGCTGGCAGCTTTGGATTGAAATAAATAAGGTGATCTTTGATGACCGTGCTCCCTCCCTTCTCTCTGTAGTCCACAGAATCTTGACGTCTTTCTCCTGGCAGTTGACCTCTATTAAATCTCTCCCAATCAAAGTTTGTGAGATTATCCAGGCTGAGGGTTACACCTTAGCTTGCTTTGATGGAGCAGCACAGTCCAATGGTTTATGCTGTGGAGCTGGAGGCATCTTCAAGACACATTCCTCGAGAATCACCAAGTGGTTCATCAACTACGGGGCAGAATCTAATATTAAAGCGGAATTGATGGGTTTATGAGCTACCCTCACTTTGGCATCTTTCTGGTCAATTAAACAATTACAAATCCTTGTAGATTCGAGAGTTATCTTTGATTGGATAAACCTTAAAAGTAATCTCAATGCAGTTAATATTGAGTGTTGGAAACAAAAAACGATGGACTTGGCAAAAGATTTCAAAGATCTCAACATCCAACATATTTATAGAGTTCACAACAAAGAGGCCGATGCACTCTCAAAGAGGGCTCTAAATGAAGTTGAAGGAAGGCTAACGGTTTACCACTGGGATAGTGGGAAAGAAATCCAAACCTCCTATATTAATATCTTTGAAATGTGAAGGGAAAGTGGATCAATTGCAGTTTAGTATGCACTTAGCATAATTTTGCTACTGTTTTTCTATTTCAGCATCACAATATGTCTAGTCTAGTATTTAAGTGGTCATGTTGTACCCTTCCTGGTGATTATATATCTTTGGATTGTTTGGAGTTGATCTTTCATCTGCTTGGTGTAAAGGAATTTATACTATTTATAAATTTGAGATAATTTTTTCTTGGAAAAAACTTCATCAAAAAAAAAAAAAATTTATTTTTTTAACAAAACAAAATAAAATAGCATAACAAGAATAACCATAATTGATTGAGGTTTTTTTGTCAAAATTTTATGTCACTCACCAATCATTGATGATTGACCACTTGATTATGATCGACCACTTGACCTCCCTACCAACTTACTCACCAATCATTGATGATTGACCACTTGATTATGATCGACCACTTGACCTCCCTACCAACTTCTTTGGGTACTTTTTTTTCTCTAAAGATCCTTGACCTAGAATGGAGTTGTATGTTAAAAGTAACTTACTAACAATGACTGAAGTATGACATTGTCAAGATTGAGAAGAGTCCCCACTTCTCAAAAAACTTCAATATACTACACTCTCAACAAATACTAATGAAACTTTTATTTTAGCATTACAATATTCGTGCAACATTAGGGTGCATAAAAGTGATTTTCTCATAATCCAAGCCCTCTTTTTATAGTTTTTGTAACCCTTACCATTTTTCAAACCCATGCAAAAATATATTAATTTAAATCACTATTAGCTTGATATTCACCTTTTCATGTGTCATTCATATGCACAAGTGTAGATGTAATTACCTATTTAAAATTATAAAATAAGAAATTTCTCACCTAACTCCCACATTTCCTATTTTCTCTCCTAGGTGTTCCCTTGATCTTCGCATGACTTCCCATTTTAGTGGTACACATGGAGTAACTTGTCTTAGTTATTTATTAGTTCACTTTGATTTCTCACAAGCCCACTTTTCTTATCTTACAATTCAATTTGATTTTGAATTTGAATTCTTGTTCTCGTTTCATCTTCTTGACTTAGAGGTTCACACAGTTTTATCCATAATTTTTTCCTTCAATTATGACTAACTGTGGAAACCTACATACTCAGATAGTTTTTACTAATTACTAATTAACTAAATTTCGTTTCATGCACATTCTATTGATTATATGAATTATTCTTAGTATTTATAAATAATTAAATCTTTCTTCATATTATGATATACTAGTTAAATTTTTAATATGATAACATCATTTAATTTATCTCTCATTTCTAAATGGAATGCATATTATATGATTATTTTCTTATAAAACAAAAATGCATATTAAATCATTTTTTTAATACTTTTCAATTAAATTTCCATTTTACTATCAAATTACTAATTCCTTAATGATACCCAGGGTTCCATATATCTTATTGCCTTCAAGAATTACCTTATTATATTTTGAAGGGTGCCATGATTGCATGTCCTTCAAGTATCCAACTTTTTATGGTGGGGAAATGGTGCAATAATGGATATACAATCAAATCCGAGTTTTTATTGTCCTTTATTGAGAGACTAATGGTCACTAAGGAATACATTTACCACTTTATTACGTGCCTCTCATATAATCCTTGTGAGTGACCAAGTCTATGGCCTACCCTCATGACAACATGAAACTTTAGAGTAAAAGCATCTAAATTTTCAACTCAATCTAGAGGATTTCTAGTAGGTGGAAACATGGATGCTCCTTATCCTCTCCTAATGGTATTGTTATCCCACCCATGCTAGGGGTAACTAAGGAGATGATGTCTTGAGGCCCACAAGTTGAATTCATGGAGTGTCGAGATCCAGATGAGCAGGTAGAGCCCCTCCTCTCACCACACATCACCATTGGTCGACAACAACAACATCCACCACACCAGCTTGGCCCACAGAGTATAGCAAGTATTTCTTCATGAGGTAACAAATCAGGTCTCATGGTAAGTGTCATTTTAATAATTGAAGCATTTGATCATGTTGCAAAGATTCCTTTCTTGACTATGAAAATTTTTTCTTGGAAGTTGTTCCTTTTTCCTCATTTCACCTTGGTGGTTGACATGGTTTCCTAGTAGGTGGGTCACCCTCAGGAAAATGATTACTACTAGGGGGTCTCCCTGAAGGGTCATCGTACCATTCCTATTCATACTTACCACTTTCCACACTTCTTCCCTTACGTTTACTCATCTTTTGGGTTTTTAGGATTATTGACCCCAAGAAGGGCTTGTACCACATTTCATGGGAAGAAGGGGATAAAGTCCTCGAGGTGTTGAAGCTGGAAAAAGATCAAAGCCATAAATTATCCTATAGATTCTTTCCCTAAGGTCTTGAGAGCAATGAAATGCTTCTCCATAAAACATCAAGGACCTTTAAAAAAAATAAAACACATAATTAATAAATGTCCTGCTTGTTGAGGGAATACATTTGCAGTGTCTTTTAGTTTCCTTGCACATGGCACTCAATGTCTTCCTATTTCCAAGTTGCATTGTGGTTCTCCTTACTATCCATTGCACATAACACTCAATGTTTTGGACCATAATAAATTAATGGCAATAAATGGCTTGGAAAAATGGTGCATTGCAAATGAGGATGCAACACACCCTCTACAAAGGAACCCATAAATGAGACAATATGAGCCCTTGATATGTCAAGAACCCCATGCACAAAAGTCACACCCCCATACACCTCATATTCACTACATGAATTAAAGAGGGCCTTCTTGGGAAACACTCCTTGACTTGGGGGATTGATCTACCCAATAGGGCACCATGTCAACCCTCCCATACCTAAATTTGAAAAATTGTACAAGGTCTTTGAGCATTTGTTTAGTTTGAAAAGGGGGGGTTTAATGCACATTTTTGGGTGGTTCTTTTATTAAATGCGGCTTACTTGGAATGATACATGTGACTTGTGGACCCTTGAAGGATGTAATTTTTTTCTTTCCAGGACCTTGCTAGGTCTAAGCTCTTCCACGGAGGAACTGTGCCATTTTGACCTTCATGGGGGGTTGAAAACCCCAAGGATGGATGGCATACCCCACAAGATGGGAAGAGGAACTGTGAGCCATTGCACACTAGAGATGATGGACGTTTCCTTCGGAGGTAGTTGGAAATCACTAGGTGTTGACATCATATCCCCTTACACTTGGACGTTGGCCTTTGGAGGCCTAGGATGTCACCTTCCAAGCCTTGACGTCATGTGGAGGCTAGGGTTTTGATGGGATTGATGGTTATAGAAGAGAGATGATGTGGTTTGAAGAAGGAATATGCATGACATGACACTCCAAAGCATGAGACATGGACACACGAACTTTGGAGGTGCAACGAAATACATCCAGAGGCTCAACGTCTCACTTTTGAGGCCTAGAGTCACCCTTTTAGGGCATGGAATCACCCTTCTAAGGGATTTACTTGATGTAATTTTAATTTTTGTAAATTGTGAAGGAAAATAAAGGGGGTTGGCCCATTTTAATTTTTTGTTGACTTTCTTATGTGGACAAATGGGTTTTAGATAACCTCATATAAATAGAGGTCATCTCACTTTCATTATGGAAAGAAGCGGATCAGAATTGTCCTGCACAAGAACAGGGCATCCTGGATAGTTGGAATGTCACTTTAAATCCCTCTTCCTCTAATATTCCCCAACACTCCAAATTCAAGGGTAGCCCCTCTCTTTGGTCTCCTCTTCTTGTAGGATTTATCAAGTTAAATTATAATGGTGCTTCAAAAGGAAATCCAGGGGTAGCATGTTTTGGTGTGGTCTTCCGCAACAGACAGGGGAACATTTTTTTCATCTCAGTGGGCAACATGCGTCATACCACAAACAACGCAACAGAGCTATGGGGTCTCACAATAGGTCTACAGTTATCTCTAGCTCAAGGATATGTTAGAAAAACAGGACCGCGGAGCAATAAAATAAAAAAAATGCAGAAACAAAACACAGAAGACACACAATACAAGAGAGATACAGATTTACGTGGTTCACCCAATGTGGGCTACGTCCACAAGAGAAATTGCCAGGTCCTTCCTTTATTATTATCCAACAAATGAAGGGATACAACCTACAGAAAAACCTGTTGTAACTTCCTCTTCTTTCTCTCACAGTCTCCTCTCTCAAAATACAATATTCACCATCATCCATAGCTGCAATACATTTCCCTCATAAAAGAGGGTTTCCTTCTAGGGGAAAAAACCCTAACATAATCTCTACCGTTAGATCTACGACCTTATAATGAACGGTCCAGATTTACAATGAAATTACAATATACTTTTACAAGGCAATTTTTGCTTCGGGGGCTTCGCCCCCGAACCCCCGCTTGCCCCCAGACCCCCCGGACCCCGTAGAGGGGGTACCCGCCCTCTGCACTCCCCCGTGTGGAAGAGTGTACATACTTCTGGGGTGTAAATACTTCATGGGGTATAAACACGGCTGAAAGCAAGGACCTCTGAATCAGGAAGATAAT
>ML784827.1:305593-322532 GCA_009831015.1 Picea engelmannii
GGAGCAATAAAATAAAACAAATGCAAAAAAAAAACACAGAAGACACACAATACAAGAGAGACACAGATTTACATGGTTCACCCATTGTGGGCTACGTCCACCAGAGAAATTGCCAGGTCCTTTCTTTATTATTATCTAGCAAATGAAGGAATACAACCTACAGCAAAACCCGTTGTAACTTCCTCTTCTTTATCTCATAGTCTCCTCTCTCAGAATACAATATTCACCATCATCCATAGCCGCAATACATTTCCCTCATAAAAGAGGTTTGTCTTCTAGGGCAAAAAACCCTAACATAATCTCTACCGTTAGATCTACGAACTTATAATGAATGGTCCAGATTTACAATGAAATTACAATATACTTTTACAAGGCAATTTTTTCTTTGGGGGCTTCGCCCCTGAACCCCCGCTGGGGGCCCGCTTGCCCCCAGATCCCCCAGCCAGGGGGATAGCCCCCCCGGACCCTGCAGAGGGTGTACCCCCCCTCTGCACTCCCCCACGTGGAAGAGTCTACATACTTCTGGGGTGTAAATACTTCATGGGGTATAAACATGGCTGAAAGAAAGGACCTCTAAATCGGGAAGATAATTAGGCTCCACAACCAACAGGATACCACCAACTGATTGTGGAAGGGATTCCCAATTCATTATCAACCTCTTTGGAAAAATTCTTAATGGAGTGGACCCAAACAAAATATCGCCCTACCGGCATCTCTCCTTCGGGACTCTCATTTGGCCTCACCAAGCTCTCATCCCTTCGCATGTGAAATGGAAATCCAATCATATTGCAGATGATTTAGCCAATATTGGAGTAGCCTTGGAGGGATAAGACCTTCTCTGCATGGCCTTCACCCACCGGAAGCATTCAATCCTCCAGAGATGCATTGATAGGGCTCTTACTATAAACACCCCCTCCGGATGGGGTGCTAGTGAGGAACAGGTGTCAAGATGGAGGGGACGATGTCTTCCAATGCACTCCCAACCACGTGACTGGCACATGCCCCTCCCCTCCTCCCACACCATGAACTTAAGCAACCTTCACTCTTACCAACATGTCATTAACGCTCTGATTGTGATATGCTTTGCCTTCTCATCCGATCTATGGAGTCACCATTACTGTTGTCACCTCTGCATGTGTGTATCCTCCCTCTCCAAAAATAGTCATACCATGGATCTCACAGGTGAATTCTTCATTTATTTCTCTTCTCACCAGATCCTTCCCGCGGTATACACCCTTCCCTGGTGCCCACTTGCTACACTTGTCATTTCTCTTTTCCTTCTCACCTTTTCCTTTCTTCGGCCATGCCTCGACTGTGGGGGAAATCCAAGCGGGGCTCGGCTTGGTACCAAAATAGGCAGAGCATGGTTATTCAGCCTCATCCTGCCCCCACACCTTCACACATCTCGTCGCCTTCCTCTCCCTCCTCCTCTGGTCAATCCTCTCACAACCACAGTGGCCTCCTGCCTCTTTCCTGGCCTTGGGCTTGTAGATTTGAGTGGTTTGACCTCCTAGGGAACTCACTGGGATTTGCGCCAGGGCCATTGTCGGACCTGGCCTCTTCATCCCAACCTACCTTGGTCGTCCCACCCAATTCGCCCGAGAATTCAACTTCTGCACCACCACCATTGCACTCGCCACCAATCCAGTCTCCATGCGAGGACACCTCTGTCCACTGGGAGAAACCTCAGAAACAAACCCACTCCTGTTCGGATTGCACAACTTGTGCAAAGTTCCAATACGACCTTGCAATTTTGCAAGACCTGGTGTTCGAGTTTCACAAGGAGGTGGACGACCTGTAGTTTCTCCTATAAATTCTAGACAAGAAGGGAACGCAAATTCTGCAACTTCTCTCCTCTCTTCATGGCTCTTGACACTCCACAGAATAGGCACCCTGTGCACCAGTGGCCTCAGTGACGATCTTGGTTCTGGCTCTCCAAATGTCACCAATGGACGATGTAGAAAAAGGCTTGGCTTCGGTTCTCTAGGCGCTTACTTTGGATACCGTGGCATGCAACATGTCGACTGCATGAGCTACAACATCTACACAGGTGTCAGACTGCATGGCCTGTTGCTCATTATGTTTATATTTTTCCACCTGTATTTTTGGTTAATTTTCGTTTTGTATGTCATATGTCTTTCCTAGAGGGTCTAGAAGCCTGGAAGAATCAATTTTCCCACGGGGCAATTCCGTTCCAGTTGTTTAAAATTGTTATCTGAACTTGGGGTTTTGAATTGGAAGGTTGGCTGAATTGGTTTCCCTCCAGGGCAATTCAGTAACTATAGTCCTCGGACAAACTTGACGATACTGTAATTTTTGGATCCGAAAGGCCTTTTCTATATATACTTACTTATAAAAAAAAATCACTTTGTTGATTTATTTACCTTTTTAACCCTAGAAAGTGATTAATTCACCTTAATGACTTCTCCTTCCATTGAAAGTCGGTTTTCATCATCCCATCCTGTAGATATTTTTGCCCCGGTTCCAATGAGCTATTACACTAAGGTATTTCTCCAAGAAACAAGTTCCAAATAGTACCTTTAGTGTAATTAATTAAAATATGCCCAATAATAACCTCGTTTTATAGAAATCGTCTGAATGCAACAAAACCAAGAACAAGCTGTGCAGAAATAATCATGATGATGAATAATGGTTAATAAAATAGTTGGGCCCATCGTTTACATTAATTGAAGTGACTTCTAAAGTTATTTTCTCTATTAATCATAGAGTCACTTTATAACCTTATTTTAATTAACTAATATCACTTTAGGATTTGTCTTTAATGAGCTAGTGACATCAATTAATATTCATAGTCTCCCCTTTCCCACTGATTATAGCCTGCAGGGAGAGTGTATAGGCTAATTCGTCATCCTCCGTGTAGTCATTTGGAAAGGGACATTACAATGTTCTTCTCCCACTGGTAGAGAGTGAAGAGGAGTAGGTTGTGGTCGAGGATGCATGCCTTGAACTCTAGCCATCCTACCTCTTCTGTCCATATTCATTTGGCATAAGAAAAAATTTCAATTTCAATTTCTTAAATTTTCAATCATAGAAATAACATACTAATAAGTATTCATGATAGAGAATTTAATAATTCCTCGAAGGCTTTAGTGTACTGAATCCCTTTGATACCACATGTAACAACCTCAAATAAGTTTTTTATACCTCTCAATAACATATTGTATAGAATGCACAATTCATTTAAATTTATTAATTTTGAAAAACTTTAATTCATTTAAAATAGTATTACAATTTAAATAACTTGTACAACCTACATAAATTGATAGTAATTTTATTTTAAAAATGTTTAAAACTTTAATTAAAAAAATTAAGTTTTCACATACTTCTTACACTTGTTGATTGTACTAATCCAAAATTTACAATAATTATTTACCACTTCCACAATTACATCAAACTACTGAAGAAGGTTATGTAGAGTGATGGAAATTCACTCCCAAAATATTATAACATACTTATTCATTTCTATTTATTGATTTGATACTACCCATTATTTATTGCTCACATCATCATATATTTCGTCATACTTATTGACCCTATAATTTCATTATTGATTTTGCTAATTTTTTCTTAATCTTTTATTATGTTAAAATTGGTTATGTCATTATGATTTTGTTATATTTCATAGTAATAATATATATATATTTTTACGAAAACGGTTATGTTGCATTAAGTGGCATTCTGGCGAGCCAGAATCAGAAAGTTACAAATCTGAAGAAGGTTGGTGACCTCTAACAGTACTGCCAACTTTCTTGTGAATGTCTTGGGGGAACAATCCCATCTGCTTCTTGAGCTAATTCGAGAAAATGAAAAAAAATGCATACATGAGTAGATTCTCACAAACTGTGAGCACAGTAGAAGACAGAAGCAGAGCATTAAACCGAGGGGGATGAAATTTTCCCCTTAAGGTAGGGATCCGGCTTTTTCTGAGAACCTAAAGAAATGTTGGAGGTTGCCTCCTTTTCTCTACGCACGTTGTTGGTTCTTCGCCCTCGGGTAAGGGGTGGAGACGGAACTGAGTTGCCTTCAGGTTCAGAAGTTTCCACAGAGCCGCTAGAGGGGACTGAAACAACCAGATCTGCAGGGGCAGAGGGTTCTGGATCTGAAGCCCGAATTTCTCTCGCTGCTACTGATTCTGCGGGAGTGGAATCCGGGAGGCTTCCGTCTGCCGGAGGGTCTTCCTTAACTGTTGTTGCTTCTGGTTCTTGGGCTTCATCTTCCTTCAGCGCATCAAAGCTGTTTTTATTTTCTAGAGTTGCCTCTGCTGAATGAGTGCCATTCGGAGCCTGGGTTAGTGGATCCTTTCGCCTTGGCTGCCTTCGTTGGTTAGTTACTGGCTGAAAATCATCTTCTTTGACTGGTCCCGGCTCCTTAGAGGCTTTGGGGCAACTTTTTGCGAAATGATCGTAGGCATGGCACCAGAGGCACTTAAAAGGAATCTGATCGTAATCCAACTCTTGGATATGGCATCATTCCCTCAGGGAGAGCTTAATGGCTTCCGGGAGTCCTTTCTCGAGGTTAACCTCAACACAAATACGAGTGCAGGTAAACTGATCCCCTTTCAGCTCCACACTGTCCAGGAAGCGCCCAAGCTTATTTCCAAAGTCCTCCAGAGAGTTTTTCCCCCAGAGATGCAAGGGAAGATGAGGCAGCCTAACCCAAACAGGGGCTGCGGTGATCTCGGCACCTGGATTGAAGTCAAGAGTCCATGGGGCTAAGAAAATCCCTCTCGACCCCATGAAATAGGGTCCATATCTGAAAACTAGGTCACGGTCCTCTGCCCTCGAGAAACTGAAGACAAAAAAACCCCTGCCTACTGCGCACAAAGTAACGTTTCCTTGTATTAGCGACTGCCAACGATCATCAATCCATGCTTCCACCGTTTTGGGGCTGGGCCATAACCCCATAAACTTTTCGATGAGGGCCTTTTCTGCTAGAAGGAGGGCAAGATTGCAGGGGCCCTCTGGGGATAGCTCCAGAGAAGGGATCTCCTCCATCTTCTTAACAAACTTAGACGAAAGAGAAGGCTTGGGTTTAGGTCCTACCGAGCGGACCAACTCTTTGAATGCTTCCAAAGGATCTTTTCCCATCTCGACAAACGGATCTGGGGCCATTGTAGCAGGGCGACGACCTCCAACAAACAAAAGGGCGGAGCAAGTCCCAGAGGCAGACCACTACTCCAAAACGTATGCAAAAAAACGTAGGCAATGCTGGAGGAACGTTTTGACACCGATCCGTGGCCCTGGATGCAAAGAAAGTTGATTGGCTGCTGCAGTCCGCGCCCCTGCAATTGAAAACCAGAGAGAGGCGACTAAGGTTTAAGCCTTAGCTGCGATGACTTCGTCTCGCCTCATCTTCTTTTCTGCTTCATTTGCTATTTCATAGTAATAATATTACTATCTATATCATCAAGTTAATAATACATTGTATGTTTTTATAAATTTTATCATATATATATAAACTTTAGTTAATTATCAATATATGGATCTATGTATAGATAATCATTAATGCAATATAACTAGCAATGAATAATGACCCTTACGTCACTTATGGTTTCATAATCATTAATACAATATAAATTATAAATTATTGTAATTTGATTTATTATTCAAAATGTAAATCATTCATAAAATAACTATTGGTTTAAATTATTCATGCCAGAACAAATACCATGTATCATTTTTATGATATAATTGGTCTTTGCGGCGTTCAATCCTTAACTTATATAATTAATTCGATACAAAACAATGTATTTGAAATATGTAATGTTAAATTTATCTCATGTGTTCATGTGCGTCGATTCGGTCGTGTAACCAGGTAGTTGTATTGCAACTTCAGTTAACTGTTTATTATCATAACGATTATGGAGATTCTTGTCCAGTTATATATTAAATTGGTGTGGTGACGTGTCAATAACCACTGGTGGACCGTCTGAATTGATTGTATTGTTACCAAAATACTTGAGTTAAGTGTAGTCATCAATATTATTATAGTTGACTTTAGATCGACTTAACCTACAATTAGTGGAGGATATATATATTTTTCCTACCAGTGCACGTATCACGGTTACATCTACAAAAAGGATTTCGACTTCGAAACTGAAGTAACTACTACAGGTATCCGTGGTAATTGAGCAACATGTATCTCAAATTTTATAGCATCCATGATAACCATAATTAAATATGGGTGATGCATATACCATAGGAAATTTGCAATTATGAGTTAGGCATTAAAATTTATTTTGTATGTCTTCAAATGATGAAATATGCCTGGAATATTGTCAATGTAATATATCGATTGCAACATAAATATTAATATTTAAATAAAGTTTAAATATATGATACTTTATAATATATATGAAAAAATTATTTGTATGAATTCTCGTTAATTGAATTTGCAATCTTAATATTATTCAATATTATAATCAGTGATTCAATGGCAACGAGTTATATATCGGATATGTAATATAAATGGTTACAATTTACTGAACAATATAAATTAGTTATGTCCTTTGATTTAACTAATGTACCTAGCCTGTGTAGTTTCTATGGACTAGCAAGTTTTTATAGGAAGTTTATTTGAAATTTTATTCAGATTTGTGCATTTCTTACTAAATGCATGAAGAAAGGCACATTTCAGTGGACAACTACGACAACAAAGTGATTTGAAGATTTGAAAAGAAAGGTGACAGAACAACCAATATTGGCACTTCCAGATTTCAATAAGGTATTTCAAGTAAACTATGATGCAAGTGGGACAACAATTGGAGAAATTCTGAGCCAAGAAGGTAGACCAATATCCTTTTCCAGTGAAAAGTTGAATGAAACAAGGAAGAAATACTTTGTTTATGATCAATAATTTTATTCTTTCATCCAAGATTTGAAAAAGTGATGACATTACTTGCTTCCAAAGAAGTTTGTTTTTTTTACTGACCACAAGGTGTTGCAGTACATTAATAGCCAAGGTAAATTGAATAAAGAACATTCTAAATGGGTAGAATATTTACAAAGTTATACGTTTTTTTTAAACACAGGTCAAGGAAATCAAACAAGGTTGTTGATGCATTGAGTCAGAGGACAATATTGTTGAACACCATGTCAGTAGCAGTGGTAAGTTTGGAATGTGTGAAAGGGTTGTGTGAAGAGGATGCAGACTTTGTATCGACTTGGAAGGCATGTAGAGAACCATGGAGTATAGAACAAACACCATTCTTAGAGTACCACATTCAATAAGGCTTTATTGTTTAAGAACCAACAATTATGTATTCCACAGAGTTCAATACGGTTGAAGCTCATTAGAGAGTTACACAGTGGTGTTTTAGGAGGACATTATGGCATGGAGAAAACATCATTGGTGAAAGAATGGTACTTTTGTCCCAACATCAACAAAGATGTTGGGAAATTTGTTGAGTGTTGTAGAATTTGTCAATTAGCTAAGGGTAGAATTTATAATACAAGACTTTATACTCCATTGTTGGTACCTAAAAGACCATGGAAGATGTAAGCATGGATTTTATATTAGGATTACCTAGGACACAAAGGAAGTATGATTCTATGATGGTGGTAGTAGATCGGTTTTCAAAAATGTTACATTTTGTAGCATGTAAGAAGACAAGTGATGCTAGTGAAGTGGCTTCCTTTTTTTTCAAAGAAATGGTACAATTACATGGCCTGCTGAGGAGTATTACTTTAGACATAGACATGAGATTTCTTGTTCAATTTTGGAGGACACTTTGGAAAATTTTGGGTTCCAAGTTGCTATACAGTTCGGCCTATCATCCCCAAACAGATGGGAAAACCTAGGTGGTGAACCGAATTTTAGGAAACTTATTGAGAAGTTTGAGTGGAAAAAATCCTATTCAGTGGGATTTAGTTTTGGCACAAGATGAATCCACTTACAATGAATCAGTGAAAACAACTACAAGGAAGAGCCCATTCCAAACTTTTTATTGCAGGTCACCAAAAGGGGTGGTAGATTTGGTTGATTTAGTAGATCTAGGAGATAAAAGGAGTGATGATGCCCATGATTTGTAGGCATTATGCAAGAACTGCATGAGCAGGTGAAACAAAAACTATAGGAAAATAATGAAAAGTATAAATAGAGGAAATACCAGCGGTGAAGAAAAAAAATATTTAAAGAAGGTGAGTTTGGGATGGCTCACTTGAGAAAGGAATGATTTCCTAGAGGTACCTATAACAAGCTTAAGTGTAAGAAGATAGGACCGTGCACAATCTTGAAGAAATTTTTTGATAATGCTTATCAGTTGGAACTTCTGGGCAAGTTCGATATATCTCCAACAATCAATGTTCCTGATATGTATGAGTTTTGTGAAGGAGAAAACTATGATGATGAAAGTGGTCTAGAAGGATGGGGACAAATACCAGTCAAGCAAACTGAGGAAGTGGAAGAAATTTTGGCCACAAGGATTGGTAGGAAAAATCACAGCAAGGAATATCTAGAATATTTAGTCAAAGGGAAAAACAGAGGATCTAAGGATGCATCATGGGTTTCCAAAGAAGAACTAAGGCACCTGCGAAACACTTCATCCTCTGGAACATGTTTTTCTTACCAAGGGTGTCTAATGCAAGAGCATATTTGGTTTTGGTCAATCCACATCACCCAAAAAAATTTCAATTATGTACAAGTTAAATCATAATGAATAAGGATGGTTGCAACCCTACTCGATGGCTCACGATGTTACTATTTTTTTATAATTGACAGTGTTGTAACTCACTGCAACTCCACGCTACATGATTGGCATTGCAAATCGCTGCAACTACTACGATGCAACTCCACACTAGAGGATTGGTATTGCAACTCGCTGCAACTTGTAATATTCCAAATATAAAAAAGTATGCAGAACAGAAATAAATAGTTAGAAATGGAAGATGAACAACAATATAACCAAAACAACACCATAATAATACGAAAATGATACCAGAATAATACCAGAAAGAGCACTTTGATTACTGAGAGAAATGTTCACTTGCCTCCTCGAGAGGAAACCTCCAATAGAGCATAGCTCTATTACAATAATATCCAAGACAAAAGTTCTCATACCGTCGACTCTTATTTGTACTAAATATGTCTTTCAACAGAACCATCTAGAGGAAGATCCTTCTACAAGCGGAAGCTTCTATTAGGTCTTCTTAGATTGGACTTATTCTTTCTTATTGCTAGGCCTTATTAATATTGACCTTTATTACATGGAAATATATTATTCTACCTACGTGAGGGGTTAGGTTCCTAACATGTCCTCCCCATTAAAAACAACCTTGTCCTCAAGGCTTGAGATGGGGAAATTGATGCAGAATGGTAGATGGTTCCCAAGTGGCATCTGGTGGAGTTGTATCTTTCCACTGGACTAACACTTCCTTGATGGTTCGCTGATGTAGACGATGCTCACGCTGGTCCAAAACTACTTATGGTTGTAGCCATATGGAGCCTTATTCATCCAACTTAGGAAGATTGGTTTGAGTTTGGCACTTAGCTCCAATCACCTTCTTTAAGAAAGAAACATGAAAAACAGGATGGAGCTTAGAATGAATGGGAAAAGCTAACTGATAGGCCACCTGTCCCACATGCTTGAGAATGGTATAAGGACCATAAACTTTGGGTGGCACTTTCTCACAATGGTCAGCCTTGAGGGAATTTTTCTTGTAGGGTTGCAGTCGAAGGAACACATGATCTCCTTCTGCAAATTGACGTTCAAAGCGACCTTGATATTCTTGTTGCTTGATCCAATTATGGGCCATGACCAAATTATCTTTGAGGGTACGAAGAATATCCTATCAAACTATAAGCATTTGGTCAACTGCCTGGACCTTCGAGACACCTGGAAAATATGAGAGAACTGAAGGTGGCTTTTGTCCATATACCGCTTCAAAAGGAGTCACATGAGTAGATGTATCATACAAAGTGTTGTACCACCATTCAGCTAGTGGTAACCATTGAACCCACTAATTTTTCCTTTCTGATGAAAAACACCTTAAATATGTTTCCAAACAATTGTTGACAATTTCAGTTTGACCATCAGTCTGGGGATTATAAGTTGTGTTGAGATGCAATTGGGTGCCTTGTAGCTTGAAGAGTTCTTGCCAAAAAAAATTGGTGAAAGTTTGGTCACGATCAGAGACAATAGAATGTGGCATGCCATGAAGCTTGAATACTTAATCCATGAAAAGTTGAGTGATAGTGGATGTTGTAAATGGGTGTTGAAGAGCACATAAATGAGCATACTTGGAAAAATAATCAAGTACCACCATGATGACTGATTTATTTCCCAATTTAGGTAATCCTACAATTAAATCCATAGAGATGTCCCACTAAATAGCAGGTGGAATCAGAAGCGGTTGTAGTGTGCCAAGATATTTGACTGTTTCTCCCTTGTTGCGTTGACACACATCACATTCAACCACAAAATTATGAACGTCTTATTTCATACCATCCCCAAAAAAATAACGTTTGACCCTGTCATAGGTTTTGGTAAACCTAGAGTGCCCTTCTGTGGGTGTAGCATGAAGCTTAGAAAGTACCGTGGATTTAAGTTTTGACTATTTACTTAAATACAAACAACCTTTGTATCGAAGCTCATCATTGAGCCAAGAGTACCCTGGGGAAACTGGAGAATTGGATTGCAATTTTTTTTATCAGATGCGAACTTTTGGGATCGTGTAGCCATTCCCGGCGAATAGCTTGGAGCCAATATGGTACAATGAAGGAGAGAGAGAAAAGGGACCCTTCATCTTCATATTTTCTGGAAAGTGCATCAACAACCACATTTTCTTTTCCTTTCTTGTAAATGATCTCATAATCATATCCAAAGAGCTTAGTCACCCATTTTTGTTGTTGTGGGGAGGAAAGGAATTGTTCCAGAAAATACTTGAGGATTTGATGATCTATCTTAATTTGGAAGCATTGCCCCAATAGATAAGGGCTCCAAAGATCCACTGCATGCAGAATAGACAACATTTCCTTTTCATAGATTGATTTTCCCAAATTGCGCTCGGATAGTTGTTTGCTGGTAAAGGACAAAGGATGGCCCTCTCACATAAGGACAATGCCAATTCCTTTCTCGAAAGAATCACATTCTAGGACAAAGGTCTTTGTGAATCAGGAAGGGATAGGAATGGAGTGGTGCACATGGCCATCTTCAAGGTTTGAAAATCTTGAGCAATTGCTAGAGTCCAAGTGAAAGAATTATTTTTAAGGAGTGCAATTAGAGGTGCCACAATTTTTCCATAATTCTTAACAAACTTGTGATAATAACCTATTAAACCCAGAAATCCACGCAAGCTCTTGAGAGTCCTTGGGTGAGGCCAATCTTGCATAGATTCAATCTTTTTAGGATCCACCATGACGATGGCCTTGCCAACAAGATGACCCAAGTACTCAACTTCTGAGGCACCAAAAGAATATTTAAATTGTTTAACGAAACATTGGTGTTGAGAGAGTAGATAGAGAACTCGATCCACATGAGAAAGATGAGATGTCTAGGTTTTACTATAGATGAGGATATCATCAAAGAAAACTCTGACAAAATGACGGAGAAAAGGACAAAATACATGATTCATGAGGCTTTGGAAAGTGGAGGGATCATTACACAAGACAAAGGAAATGACCAAAAACTCATAGTGGCCCTCGTGAGTTCTAAATTCATTCTTAGGAATGTCTTCCTCTTTCATACGAATCTGGTGGTAGCCAGAATGAAGATAAAGTTTAGTAAAGAACTGGGCACCACTCAATTCATCCAAGAAGTCATCAATGAAGGGAATGAGAAATTTGTCTTTAATGGTGAGTTTGTTGAGGGTGCAGAAGTTAGGACAAATGTGCCAAGAACCTTCTTTATTAAGGACCATGATCACAGGTGAAGAGTAGGGGCTCGTAGTAGGACGAATAACACCTACGTTGAGCAGGTCTTGAACAATTTTCTCAATTTCATTTTTTTGGGAAAAGGGATGACGATAGGGATGGATATTGGGAGGAAGGATTCATGGGACAAGGGGAATGGAATGATCATGAACACCACAGGAAGGAGAAATTCCCTAGGGAGTGGAAAAAACCACTTGATGTTTAGAGAGGATGGATTGGAGGTCCTATGACATATAGGGTGTCTCAGTTGCTTGTATGGCATGGAGTTGGGAAATAATTCCATAATGACCTTTTTTTAGCAGCTTTTACATGCAATGGGAACTAATGATCTTCAGGGAACCAACGGTGATGCCTTGGAACTTATATTGT
This sequence comes from Picea engelmannii, assembly GCA_009831015.1. Taxonomy (NCBI): domain Eukaryota; kingdom Viridiplantae; phylum Streptophyta; class Pinopsida; order Pinales; family Pinaceae; genus Picea; species Picea engelmannii. The sequence continues at coordinate 317,852 of ML784827.1, forward strand.
TGGCCCTCCTGGTCGATTTGCATGGTTAATTCCTTAAAACCCATGAGAATGGGACCCAAAGTCCTTATCCATTCTGCACCCAACACAATGTCATAACTGCCCATGTCGAAAGAAAACATATGATATTTCAGGTGGTATTCACCAATTTGGAGACACACATTTTCACAACTCCATCCACATTTCATGGACCCTCCATTGGTAATCATGATTTGAAAATTATTGACTGCACGAATATAGAAATTAGTTTCTTGGGAAATGCAGCAATGAATAAAATTATGGCTGCTTCCACTATCAACAAGAATGATGACCTTCATATGCTTGATGTAACCAATTAGCTTGAGGGTTTGGGGAGCAAAGAATCCAGTGAAAGCATTTAGGGAAATGACTGGTTCTGCTTCAAGAGGGTCTGAGGGAGGGGTTATGTCAGTGGTTTTAGGTGACACTGACATAAGGGGAGCCTCAACATCCTCTTTTGAAACATCCTCTGATATGGCCATACAAATTTTTTTTTCCTTACACTTGTGTCCCGGAAAATATTTATCATCACAATTATAACAAAGGCCTTTGAGTTGGCATTCAACCATTTTGGCCCTGGTCAATTTCTGGATCTTTAGTGGAGTAGAAGGAGGAGTGGGAGTTACTGGCTTAGTGCGAGGAATAAAGGAGGGTTTTAGGTTTTGAGAAGAGACAACCTATTGTGATTCCTTAGCTCTTTTAGTAGCATCCACCCAACTTTGAGGTCAAGCCTTGAGGACATGAGCACGAATCTCATCCTTAAGGCCACTGATAAAACATTCCTGGAAAAAAGCATCAGACATGCCCTCTGTACAAAAATCTAGTTGCTCAAAAAAAGCTATAAAGTCTTCCACTATCATAGATTGTTTCAACTTTTTCAAATGACCTGAATGGTTGGTGTCAGTGTCAAAGAATTCATAAAGGTCTGCCACAAAGTGTGTCCAAGCCACATACCCTTGGCGTGCATTTTTTCTCCATTTCCACCATTGTCAACGTTCTTGATCTAGATGGAGAACACCACACCATAGTTTTTCCAACTCATTTGTAATGCCATACAAAGAAAAATAATGTTCCATTTGAGTTACCTAGCCAGTGGGATCTGATCCATCAAATTTGGTCACATCCACACGTGGAAGGCGTAGGTCACGAGGAAAGTGATGGGGCTGAAAATTCTGGGAATGAGAGGAAGTTTCACCTTCGGTATGCAAAGGTGGGTCAGATAAGGGAAGATCTGTAGGGATATGCATCTTGGCACATATCATCGTAGTGACAAATTCAAGATGGGTAGTAATGTCTTGTTTGAGGTCTTGTTTGAGTTTGCGATTGAGGCAGCGATGGAGGAATGCATATTTTGATTGATGGTGGCAATATTGGAATTGAGTTGTCGCACTTCTTGTTGGGTTTCTGTGAGATTAGAGTGCAAGGTAGTGAAGCGAGCTTCTAAGTCTTGGCTACGGGTATGGGAAATGATGACAAGGGAACATGAAAAGGCGCAGGTGGGACCACATAGAAAATGGGTTATGGGTGAGGTGTATCACAACGATTAGGGAGACGAGTTAAATCCAATGGGGTAAAGCCTAAATAAGGGTGTCGGAAGGCGATCGGGTCCACAAGAAAAAACAATTGCTGAAAAATGATATGTATGACTACGAGAAGGGAGAATAGAGAAATCCAACAGAATAGGTCTCAAATAATGGTGCCAATAGGATCCAGACTTGTTTTTTCTTTCTTTTTTTTACTCTTGCAGAGTTATACTCCAATCTGAAGAATACTGTAGTGATGAAATGCCCAAATGCTTAACAGGAAGAAATGTGTAGTAATTTCACAACTCGAATGTAGGAGACATAGTTTCACCACAATAGATATTGTCTGTTATGTTTTTGTTTATGTCCCAAGGGTTAGGTATTCAAGGGTTCTACAGACAAGGGTTTGCCATATGCTATAGCTCTCTGATATACGTTCAGGTTCCAACAAAGTACTCGACCCAATATCTAAGGGCGCCAACTAAGGAGGTTAGACCGTGCCCTTAGCCATACTACCCGACTACCCAAGTACTAGAGAGTATCTTCCCGAGTGTTGTTCTTGGTGGCACTATAACAGTTAGGCGGCCGATCGATTTATTTATGGAGGGATTCAGGAGATCTAGGTTGATCCGTATACAGGTTTTGTCTGATGTGCTACCACTCGAAGGGGAACCAACAAGGGCTACAAGGGTGGCCAACAGATGTGCTCTTAAGTACCACTTGTATTTCTTGCATGTATAAATCCTCGACAATGGGTTTATGCACGTAACGACAAATATCTATAGCTTAAAGACGTTGGAATACGTCTCTACCCTGGAAAAAATTATCCCACAATTTTCTATCGAGGAAGGTGCTCTGATACCACTTGTAATATTACAGATATAAGAAAGTATGCAAAACATAAATAAATAGCTAGAAATAGCAGATGAACAACAATATAACCATAACAACACCACAATAGTACCAAAATGATACCAGAATAATACCAGAAAGAGCACTTTGATTACTGAGAGCATTGTTCACTTACCCCTTTGAGGGGGAAACCTCCAACAGAGCAGAGCTCTATTACAATAATATCCAAGAAAAAAGTTCTCATACCCTCAAATCCTATTTATACTAAATATGTCTATCAACAGAACCATTTGAAGGAAGATCCTTCTAGAAGCGAAAGCTTCTATTAGGTCTTCTTACATTGGACTTATTCTTCCTTATTGTTAGGCCTTATTGATATTGAACTTTATTACATGGAAATATATTAGTCTACCTATGTGAGGGGTTAGGTCCCTAACACAACTCCACGCTATAAGATTTGCGCTGGAATTTTTATGCTGCTACTCAACATGTTGATTCCAAATTCAGTCCACGTAGCTCATGAAGATTAAGTGCCAAGTGGAAATCATTGGTGAAGGAAAAGGAAATGAATTTGAATTGGAAAATGGCTGGGCAACGAACAATTATGACTATTCATATTTCCAACGTTAGGGAAAATGAATCGACTAATAGAAACAACATAAAACGAGGAGGAAGAAATATGTTGGGGTTGGATTTTGAGCTAGAAGAAAGGAAAGTTTCTCTTAGTTCAATTGGAAGCGATTGAGACAACCACCAAGAACGAGATCGAGAAGAGACAGTGTCAGCTGTAGAAGAACAACACAGTAATCAACTTTAGTCTGGTGAGGAAGATGTATTCCTTGATTACATTGTAATAAGGGGCATTATGAAATCAATAATAAAATCAAGGATTCACATCTTGTTTGTGTTCTTGTGGTTGTAATTAAAATTCTTCTATTTCAGTATAATTAACAACAATAAATGAATTGTCTGTTGTGTGTTCGAATATGAGTTCTGTTGTGCATTCTGAGAGCATAGCATAGTCCCATAGGTGTTAGAATTGCTACAGGTCTGTGAGTTGCATCACTATTCCTAAACATGTTCTTCTCCCATTAACAAAGAATTTAGAGGTGTAGATTGTGGTGGAGGATGCATGCCTTGAACTCTACTCATCCTAACTCTTCTCCCTTTTCTATCCATATTCATCTGACATAAAAGAAATTTTTTAATTTCAATTAGTTAAACTTTCAATCATAAAAATAACATATAAATAACTATTCATGGTACACAGTTTAATAATGCCTCGAAGTCCCTACTATACTGAATCCCTTTATATCACATGTAATACCCTCAAATAGATGTTAACCTCTCAATAACATATTGTATAGAATGCACAATTCATTTAGATTTATTAATTACAAAAACTTTGATTCAATTAAAATAGTATTATAGTTTAGATACCTTATACGACTTAATACCCTCAAATATGTGTTAACCTCTCAGTTTAGATACCTTATACGACTTAATACCCTCAAATATGTGTTAACCTCTCAATAACACATTGTATAGAATGTACAATTCATTTAGATTTATTAATTGCAAAAACTTTGATTCAATTAAAATAATATTACATTTTATATACCTTGTACAACTGAGTACATACATTACTTAATTTAGACCATTAAATTCCTACATACTTCTTACACTTGATGATTGTACTAATCCAAAGTTTACAATAATTATTTACCACTTCCGCTATTACTTCAAATTACTAAAAAAAGGTTATGTAGAATGATGTAAATTCACTCCCAAAATATTATAACATACTTATTGATTTATATTTATTGATTTGATACTACCGTTAATATTATAACATACTTCTTAATTTATATTTATTAGTTTGATACTACCTGTTATTAGTCCCTGCCAAAGGTCAGGGACTAATAGCGATGAGTTCATCGTTGACTGGCTATTAGTTTAGGGTTGACTATAGATTTTTGATTTATTTCAAATCTGTAACATAGGAAATCAAAATACGTATTATTTTTAATAATAAAAAAAAATAATTTTCTAACATTTGATTGGCTAATATCTTTCACCTGTTATTGCTGCCTTCACGTAAATCAATGTATAAATTTGACAAGGAAACCCTGTATTTATTAGAACCTATTGTACTGCATTGCAGAAGTCTTATCTCTTGCAGGCGCTGGAGAGACTGGGATTTATTGATATTGAAATGAATTTAAATTTTTTATTTTTCTAAGTTTCTATTTGATTTCGACTTCAAGGTATGACGGGTGCATTAATTGAAT
>ML784827.1:327910-351881 GCA_009831015.1 Picea engelmannii
TTTAAAATCAATTTTATTATCAAATATAATATTTAATTTTGATATCAAATATGAATAAAATTAATTATAATAGCAAATATAATATTTAATTCTGATATCAAATATGAATAAAATTAATTTTAATATCAAATATAATCTTTAATAATATTTATATTGTAAATACTCTAAATTACATCAAATATATACATGATATTTTAAAAACAATAAAATATTAACAATTAAAAATATATTTTTTAACAAAAACAAACAAACTAATAAAATTATTTATAAGGATTTAATTGTTTCAAAAAAAACATTGTATTGGAAAAATTAGTAAAATATTTTATATTTAAAAAATAAAATTATTTTTTACTTTTTTTAAAAATAAATACAAAATTAGTAAAATACTTTATATTTAAATAAATTTTTAAATTTAATTTTTTAAAAATAAATAATAATTCAATATAAAATTAATTTTAATATCAAATATATATATATATATAGCGCCAATAACATCCAAATAATTAAACATTTTCAATGTGTATATCTATCTTTTTCTCCCTTTCTACATATATATCATCAACATAAAATTTTAAAGTTTCATTATTCTTACCACAATTCAAAATTATTCATATCATTAACATACAAATGTTTTTATTTAACTAATAAAAAATAATTAAAGTTTTAGAATTTACATTTCCTCTCCTACTATGTCATGCTTTTCTTTTCATATCATCTCATGTTTATTCTTTCTTAAAAGCTACAAAAGTGCATAAACTATTGTTGTTCAAGTAGTTACAACCATACATCAACAAATATGGTGATACTTTAGCACTTATTATTTTCCTCTACTAGCATATGTATTCTCCTTTAATTCTATTTGTATCCATTATATTTTACTTAATGAAATTCTTCATTATTTTTTTCCTATTTGGTTTTTCAATTCCCTTGTACTTCCATTATTTTTACAAAATATCAAAGGTATGGCATATGTGTTATGTACTTCCATTGTACTTCTACATTTAATTATACTAAGTTTCATTGTTCAACATGTATTTCCCAACTAACTCGGCAGGGACTGCATTGCCATGCAACCCTTGTTTATTGTTCACATCATCACATCATCAATAATTCAAGTATGGCATTGTGTCATACTTATTGATCGTATAATTTCATTATTGATTTTTTAATTTTTTCTTAATCTTTTATTATTGATATTGTTATCTTTCATAGTAATAATATTACTAACTATATCATCAAGTTAATGATACATTTTATGTTTTTACAAACTATATATGTAAATATAAATAATCATTAATACAATATAACTAACAATGAATCATGACCCTTACGTCACTTGTGGTTTCATAATCATTGATACAATATAAATTATTGCGATTTGATTTATTATTCAAAATGTAAATCATTCATAAAATAACTATTGGTTTAAATTATTCATGCAAGAACAAATACCATGTCTCAATGTTATGATATAATTGGTCTTTGTGGCATTCAATCCTTATATAATTAATTTGATACAAACCAACGTATTTGAAATATGTGATGTTAAATTTATCTCATGTGTTCACGTGCGTCGATTCGGTTGTGTGACCAGGTGGTTGTATTGCAACTTGAGTTAACTATTTATCCATCAAATGATTTGATTCCACATATGGTGCTTCCATTGAGCTTGCAATTGTAGTAGGTGGAGCTTTAAAAAAGGATTCCCTAGGGTTAGGGTTTGAACCTTTCTAATATGATTATATAAATAATGTTAAGATTGAACTTAGTTTTCAAAGTATCCCATTTTTTCCAATGTCTAGATTGAATGTCATATAGATCCTCATGGGATTTGATGTCTGCCTTAAATAGTATCTTCACCAAGAACTAGGCAATCTTAGTGAGTGGCTTGCCATCCTATATAACAATCGATGATTGTTAAATATTATGGTGGATATATTTCATTTAGTTGTTACAACCTTTCCCATGTTGGATAACATCAATAGTTCCTTGTTTGAAACAAGGATGGCCATTTTAAACATCATTGCAAAAATTAGGTCTTATGTTATGATGTTGGCCATTGAATGTGATAAATTAGTCCTTGAAATACTTCATTTTTTCTTCTTTGTTTCCAATGAAGCCCATCCAAAACATGTGTTTACCTTAATGTGGCATATTAAGACGACTTTGTTGGAGGTGGAAGAAGATATCTCTTAGGAATTGTCATTTAGTGTAATGGTAGCTTCCTCATGAAAGGAAATAATAAAGGGTATTTATCAAATTTCTTATGGACTTGTTATGAATACGATGTTAATAAATTTGTAAGAAAGATAGAACCTTTATAAACCGCCTCATCGCTTAAACATTTTTTTTCTAAGAAGGTTACTAAAGATAGCCAATTGTTAGAGATGTCTATGTGGAGAAATTACATGGCTCTTAAAACTTCAACCATTTTTTTATAATGAATTCTCTTATGAACAAGTTAATGAGTTCCCTCTCATTGAGACGAGAGGTACATATGGATAAATTACCATTGAACTTGGTTTTGACAATATCATCAATAAAAACTATAATTGGTAATGTATAGATAACAACATTCTGATCATCAAGATCCTACAAAATTGGGGAAGGACAAGATTGAACACTTATACAAAAAACTTAATTTTGACAGCTCCACCACCAACGGTATATTGAATATTTGTTAAGTAATAGCTTTGATAATCAATCATATAACATTGATAATAAGGTGTTCGACCAATTGTTGACAAATCCTTCAAAGATTTGTTTGATCGAGTCAAAAGGTACATATCACATATTCCAAAAGCTAGAATTGTAGGAAAAATTAACCATGGACCCAAAGCTAAAAATGTACTTACAACCAAAAAATAAAGAATAATAATTTCATCCTTAATAATCAACACATGGTGAAGGTGTTGAGTGTGTTATTGAATGTTAATTAACTATTATACTAGAAAAATATTATTTTGAGCATAATGGTTCACCAAGACAAACCTATAGTCATTGTTGTGTTGGGTGTGTTATTGAATGCTAATTAACTACTAGAGTAGATAAAAAGATGTTTTTGAGCATAATGGTTCAGCCAAGACAAATCTTTAGCCATATCTAGAACCAAAACCAATGAGTATCCAGAAAAAGAGAAAGAGAAGAAGGCCTAGAAAGTTGAGGCACAAAAGAAAAAAAATAACTTCGAAATGCATATAATAAGGAGAAAGGTTTTGACATTGTTACTCAACATTATACGAGAGAAATGTATTTGGATGATAAGGATGTTTCCTACTTACCAAAAATAAAAGTATTTATCACAAAAGGGAAAAGTATGGTAAATGCATTAAACACTATGATAAGGCTAATGAAATAGGGAAGGAATTACATCCAAATTTAAAATTGATTCCTTGGGATTGACTATAAAATAGACTACACATGTTAAGATAGATAAATTGTCTAAAGATTGTGAGCGAACATTTGAAACTTAAAAAAATACATATAAAACATCGTAAATTAGATAAGTTAAAAAAAGCTTAATGACATTGATTAAACAAACAAATAATGGGAATAATAATAATTCAATCCAAAGTTGGTAGATAAGAGCAAGAGAAAAAAATTGAACTCTAAGCAACAATAATATCCAAAGGTTGTAAGACATTTCATACTATATCATAAGACTAGGTGGATAATTTCTTTGCATTTCACCACCCCCTAAATTTGGTAGGTATGATCCCAAAGTGTCAACATATTTTGGTGCCTAATTGATTGGTCCAATCTAGAATGTGGCAAATGAATGATTGTTTACCATCATCCTCCCTATGGCTCTTCGGGGGAATGTTGTTATGCACCCTTGACTCATGCGGTATAGAACTGGAGCTGTAGTTTGTAAACAATAATACTTAGTAATTGAACTTCAACTATCTCTCTTATTCTTCATTCCTCTTCTAGCTAGTTAGTCAAAGTAGTAGTTAGTGGCAAGATTGGTAGTTCTAGGTTGTTACGGGACTTATTAGTAAGAGGTGTCTTAATGAAGTAAAAGGTTGTGATGAGTTAGTATGTATGAGGATTAAGTTATAAGTTGTGATGATTTAGTATGAGGTTCTCTATCTTATCGGTGGTGGTGCTAGTTTTCATTCCTTCCCTCGCACCTAGCTTCTTCCTACTCATGGTCAACAAAGAATTCTTTATTGCAGCCGTATCTAAGATGTTATTATATCCTCTACTACTGCATGGTGTTATTCTCTCCTCTATTGCATGGTGTGTTGTCAAGAAAGAGAGTAATAGGTTGTCTTATAATCTCGGTCTCTCCTGTATATGGTGAAGAACTTAGAATAAATCCTAATAACTCATGGGTGTACACTAATATAACAACTTCTTACAGAAAGCTTGGAGCTTTGTCAAAAGGTCTTATGGTTGCAAATATGTGTATTGAACTAGATCCATATTTTTTTAAATGTCATTAAATGGAAGGTGAAATTAATTGATCATGAAATAATATGATATAACCTTAGAAACTTATTAGAAAGGTATTAAACATGATGAAAACAACTAGAAAGTGATAGAAGGTGAATTTGAGAGTTTTTCGTATATTGAAAATGGTCAAGATGATTTATTGGATATGTATGTCATAGTTATTCCAATGTCCATAGACACTTTCCTAACTTCACACACACCAACATCATGGTGTTTTACGTGAGACATTGTTGGTGCCACATTTCATATATTTAGTTGTTTGCGCACAAAAAACCTATAATATCAATGTGTCTCCTTGTGTTTGTACACCAGGATAATGTGTGCACTAGTTTGTGTTTGTACCAACATTATAACTTTCTTAAGTTTGTTGTATTATTTAGTAACCATGTGCTAGTTTGTTGTAACTTTCTTGTTAGTTTTGATTTATGTTATTAGTGGTTGGTTGGGAGATGTATATGAAAATCATGTTCAAGAAACAATATGTTAGAGTGATATGGAAATATGAGATCTACTTGATATACTATTGACATTTTTCTAAGACATCATCGAAATTATATATTGTTGTACCCCCCTTACATTTTTTTGTTATGGTTAGGTGATGTGATTATTATGTTTCTTTTCTACAATATGGGGAATGAATACTTCTTAGTTGTTTCATCTTCTCTTTGAACCTCACATATTTGTTTCTGCAAATTCCCAATAATACATTGGGTGAAACTTCATTGTTTGGTGTAAATCTTCGAGACTTTTATTATTGGTATGAATATCAAACCTAGTGTAACAATTTAGCGCCAACAATTGGTTATGTTTTCTTTGGACAAAATGAGTTTTCACAAAGAGGAGAATATGTCATGGAGGCTATCAAGAAGAGATATACAAGAGTGGATTGAGGAATGTGACATTGTATTTTTGAAAAACAAATATGAGAAAGCCAAATCTAGGTTCATTGTCAATTATGTAGAGATAATGAAATGATTTATGCATTTGTTGAAGAAAGGTGTTCCTTTTGTATGGGACAACCAAACACAATGATCATTTGAAGCCTTGAAGAAGGATTTGATGTTGACCCCATTGTTGATCCCTCCTGTTTATAGTTGGGATTTTTTTCTCTATCTCGTAGACTCTAAATCCACCATTGGCATGGTGCTTGTCCAAGAGGATAGTGTGAAAAAATAAAATGTGATATATAATATTAGAAAAAGTCTTGTTGGTCCAAAGATTCTATAATTGCATGCTGAAAAGTTGTCCTTAGTATATATTCATGCTATCCAAAGTTTACAAAATTAAATACTCTTGCGTAAGACCACTGCCATATCATAATCCAACCCAATGCAACACATATTGAGTTTTCAAATCATTGGTGGGAAATACTTGAAGTGGACCATCATCTTACAAGATTTTGACCTGGAGTTTGTAACTTCCAAATCCAAGAAGTATTTGGCCTTCACTGAGTTAATGTATGAACTTCCATGAGTCGATGAAGAACCCATGGCTAATGATTCCTTAACTAATGAGTCGTTATTTTCATTGAATTGTTTGATCCTTGGTATGGGAATGTATTGTTATATCTCTACATCCAATGTTTTTGTCCTTAGTTATCCTGTGATGTGCATCAATGCATACACCATTAGGCTAAACTATACCTCATTATTGATGACACTCTTTATCGTCAAGGGATTGATTTGATTTTACATCGATGTCTTGTCCATGATGAATCTAAGTGAATTTTGAATGATTTCCATTCCAAACATGTGTCGGTCATCTGTCTGGGCTTGCCATTTCCTAAAATATCTTCCATGCAGGCTACTTTTGGCCCGTGATCTTTAAGGATTGTATGGATGCAGTCCAAAAGTATTAACCTTGTCAAGTATTTACTCAAAAAATGTGTACTCATCCTGCTACTTTACATCCTATGGTTTTTGTTGGCCCATTCACCAAATGGGGGATTGATTTCATGACATGTAAGCCTACCTCAACTAATGACCATGATTACATCATCATGATTGTTGACTACTTCACTAAGTGGGATGATTGTTGCCTACATTTTCTAACAATGGCATCACAACAACATTATTCATGTTCAATCACATCATAGCCCGATTCAGTGTACCTAAGACTATTGTGACAAACCATGTGTCCCATTTTCACAAAAAAATGATGATCAAACTAGCTTCTAGGTTAGGTTTTCTCCATGAGAACTCGACACATTATCATCCTTAGTCGAATGTTCAGGTTGAAGCGATCAATCAGGTACTGAAAACCATGATCTAGAGGATATTAGGGAAGCACAAGACTAACTGACATATTATGCTATTTTAGGAATTATAGGCCTATTAGAGCTTAGCTAATACTGCCACCAATTTTACACCATTTCAACTCGTTTATGGAGTGGAGGAAGTCTTACTGATTGAATGATTTTTTTTTCATTGAAACTAGTCGTAGAGATCTTGTCCAATACTTCCATTGAGGAAGAACATCTCTTGTATTTTTCCCATCTTGATGAACAACATCGAGAAGCTAAAATGGCCAATGAGACTCATAAAAAGCATGTGAAATCCCAATATGAAAAAATATTTTGACCTCGTGTCTTTATGGACGGTGACATAGTTTTGGTCTTTTTTCAGGACCACAATAAGTTAGGTGCAAATAAGTTTGAACCCCTTTGGCATGGTCCTTGCATTGTGAGAAGTGTGTTTCTCAAAGGGGCCTATGATTTAGATGACTATGATGGAAATCCACTCCAGGAGTCTTGCAATGGGCTCTATCTAAAAAAGTATTATGCATAGGATGGGATCTATCTAAAAATTCTTTTTCGGGTGTGCCTTTTTCTTTTATGTGTTTGGTTTTTTTTGGTTATATGCTTATCATGTTTGATGCTTGATTTGTATATGTCAACATCCATCTCAATTTATGTAGGATTCATAGATGGCACCATCCATAGTACCCATAACATTGCTTTTGCCACTTGGGTGACTTTCTTTCCCACAGACAAATTGGTAAGGTCATGGTGCATCTATTGTTGGTCTTGCATCCAAAAATATTGTGGAGTATAGTGCATTCATCGAGCTCTTGTACAAGGCTCTTTCTCTTGGAATTTGCAGTTTATTTTTCAAGGTATATTCATAGCTAGTGGTATCTCAATTGAGTCATGCCTATCTCATCAGAAGTCCTATGTTTCTTCACAAATATCTAAGGGTTCATCTTCTTGAAAGGTATTTTTAATATATTTTTTATCGACACATTCCAAGAGGGTATAATATATTGGTTGATTCATTAGCTAATTACCTTTTAGATTGGAATTTTTCATATTAATTAAGCATTATATTTAAAAAGTGTGCATGTACATATACACATGGGTTTCATTCACATCATTCAAATACCATAAGTCAGAACCAAAACAAACACACACACACACACTCACACATATACATCCAGTCTCAAAAATTGTGTAGTTAGTATACACAATTAGGATACATGGCCCATCATGATACACTATATGTCAGGAAACTAACCCTATCCATCGGAGTATAAAAAGTGGGAGATTGTCATCTAGTCATCCCGAGGAACATGTGTATTGTGATACTTGCCTCAAAAATCAAACAAAGGGGTGAGGCACACCCACTACAATCCTCTCAATCTCTACGAGACATCCTCCATGTGCATCATGGGGACACCCATAGTCAATCCCTCTAGGTTCCTCCACACTTCACAAAGGTTATCAACATTGTCCTCCTCCCCTTATTCAAATTGATTCTCAACATTTCCTCTGCAGAAGAAGAGAACTTATCCTACTAGCCATATTGTTCCTACATCTCTGACATGACGAAACATCTTGATTAGTTATTCTACACAAAAAAAATTACATATTCCAAAAATCCAAACAAATTATAAAATCTTCAAAAACTTATAAAGTTTTTGCATGTCATTCATTCTGACCAAGAGGGCCCCATTGAACTCCAATGGGTAATTCCAACTTCAAGTAGTGGTGGAAGTCAGTTCCTTCATAATGAAAGTCCTTGATTGATATGATCTATTCATTCCACCAGTCGAAGAATTCATGTCCAAACTGACTTGCTACCATAGCTCCCTTGACTTGAGTCATGCAATCATCCCACTGCATCAATTTGGGATTGTTATCCCCATTTTGTGGATAACTAAGGAGATAATGTCTCAAGGTCCTCAAGTTGAATATATGGAGTTTCAAGATACTAAATGACCAACAATACCCTTTTGAAAATATGGAAAACCCACTCACCACTACATATGGTCACAGGTTTGCAGATGGCATCCACCACACCAACTGGCTTCAAGAAGGCAGTGGGCCTTGCTCCATGAGGTATAATTCAGTATTATGGTGAGAAAAATTTCAATATTCAATCCATTTGATTATGTTGTATCTTATATTTCTCTAGATTTCATGATATACTCTTGGACATTATGCCTTTTTCCCTGCTTCACCTTGGTGGATTACATTGTGACCTAGTAAGTGGTCTTCCTTGGGAATGGGTTTTCTACTAGGAACTCCCTTAATGAGCCATCGTACCATTACCGACCATACTTACCAATTTCCATCATTATTACCCTCCATTTCCTTATCTCTTGGGATTTTAGGGTGTATTGACCCAAGAAGGGGTTGTTCCTCATTCTGTGGGAAGAAGGGGATGAAGGCTTAGAGGGGTTGATGTTGGGTAAAAGATAAAAGAATTATATAAATCTTCCATATGCTTCGCCCAGGGGTCACCCAAGAAATAAATAAAACACTTATATCTTTGACTAAAGGGGACCCACAATATAATGAAGAATGCTTAAAAGGTTAGTTGAAGGATAGGAGGTCTCATCATGAGTCGACCTATCATGTCCATGAATATCTAGTGGTATGACATTGTCATCATCTGATCACCAAACCAGGGCAATGGCTCTCAGTTGCATGGTTGAGAGAAATGGGGTCTCATCACGATCCAACCTTCTCATTTCCACTAGGTGTTTGTGGGTGACATTGCCACCATCTGGTCACCATGCAAGAGTAATGACCTTCAATCTCTCCTTATGCTATATAGAAATAAAATACAAAGAAATAAAGATAAAAGGAAAATTAATGGTCTTGGAAAAGTGCATTGCGGACAAAGGTTCCACACACGCTCTACAAAGGAACCCATGAACGAGACACTACGACCCCTTGTATGTCATGAGCCCCATGCCCATTGAGTCTTGACCCCAATGAATTCATCCACTTTACATGGCTTAGAGAGGGATCTCTTGGAAACTCTCCTTGACCTAGGGAAAGATCCATCCAATAGGACACCTCATCAACCCTCCCATATTCAAGCTTGGCAAGTGGCAAGATTAGGGTTGTTGACCCCTAATCTTGTGTTTTACTCCTTAATTTGTGGACAAGTCACCTTGGTGACATTTGTATAAATAGAGGTCATAAGATATCATTTTAAAACATAACTCTCCCTCATTGTGAGAGGACTTGATCTGAAATTTTCGCTTTGTTTGGCAAGATTTTCTCTTTTAGCTCTTTTTTATGGCTATCTATTGATGAATGGTTGGTGGAAGTCTAGTGCTAGCCTTGGATGATGTCTTCTAGATCTTATGGTGGATTATCTTGGCATTTCTCTTGATCTTGGTATGGTATTTTACTATTATGCTATCATTTTTTCAAGTCAAGTATTGTTATGCTAGGAGCTAGGTGGGAATTATAAGGGCATACAACCCCTCCATAGTCTTCATCATTTTATCGCTTCATCTTATTGATTAAACAAGGTTTTTCTAAGAGAAGTATAAGGGCATACACCCTCTTAGCTTAAACCCTAGCTAGAGAAACTTCCCTTGGGAAGTAAAATGGATTACACCCCCAATGAGTTAGCTTCTTTATATATTACTTCATTTGACTCAATTAACCCAATAGTAAAGGCACTAGTCATATACTTTTTGCATTGGAGATATAAAATCATTGCCTTGGGAAACACAAATTTTGAGCTTTTGAAAGGTTTCTTGCTTGAAGTTGGTTTGCCTAATTGAGAGGTTTCTTCCCCTCTCTCCCACTACTTCTTGCTTCTTCTATAGAATTACATATTCATCCATTAGGGATGCATAAACCCTAACTCACTTGCTTTAATAACTCTCTTGTCAACCATTGGATTTTCCTCAAAGTTTGCACACCTTTTCTCCTTGGTCCAACACACTCTTTGCCAAAGTTTGAGGGAATTTCAGTGGATTATCTTCTTGATATAATACATTGAATGTTACAACCATAATGCTGATATAATTTTCTACAGACAAGTGTTTACAACAACCTTGTCTTTTATTGCTAGAATATTAGTTTTTCATCTTGAGTTTAGCTAGTCATTTACTAGTCTTTCTCTTGTATTTTCTACTTGATCTCCAAAATTTATTGAGCATATTATAGTAACATATTATTTCTGATATATACTATTATCTGTTGCTGAAAATTAGGGAAAACGAGATTAACTTGCTGATCCAACTAACACACATCATTGCAAAGTGTCTTTTCTTGTGTCGCGGGCAGGTATTTCATCATTTGCAGATTACTCGACATACTTGGCAACCCTTGGACCTTCCCAAGACTCCATTACACATATTTCAGTCCACTTAGACTTGAACTCTGGGGATTCACTTCCATTCATCTCTATCTCCATCTCAATCCCCCTAGGGTCATCAGGATCGCCTCCCTAGAGTGACCTAGTCACCCTTGAAGTGCGGGACCTACATCGAGGTGACATTGGGTGTAGGATTCCCAAGTTGTAGAACTTGATTTTTAGTTGGGTCAGGATTTTCCCAGACTACAACTTGTGCTATAACAGGGATCATTGAGCCCTATAAATGGTGTCTATACTTGTGGCCTTATCCATGGAATTCTTTGTAGGAATTATGATACTATGACGAAACCATAGTTGTATTGCATTTTTCATCTCGTCTTGCACTTGGTCAACTAATCCTTCATGTTCGCTAGTAAAACAAAGAACTAGTTGAATAAATTTGGGTTGAAACACTCTAGTGCATACTAGATGAACCCCTTTGATGCTTGTTACCCCCCCCCCCNNTCGAGATCCAAATGATCAACTGATCCCACATTGACCAGACACAACCCCTCCTCTCCACCACACATCACCATTCATCATTGTTAGAAAAAAAAAATTCACTAGAAAATTTGGTTATTTTTACGGTCTATTTTGTAGCACTGGTGAATTAGGAGATTCTATAGCACTAGCTTCCTCAAGCACCAAGTTTCAACATTTTTTATGAAGCAAGAGCACTTGATCTTGCATATGAGTCCATAATTCATATTCATTCATTTCCATCATTACCTTTTTTTCATTCTAAGGGATTTCAAATTGCTCCTATCTTAGCATTGCAAAAACTGGCATTTTCAGATAGGCGCTACAAAATGTGCTGCAAAAACTCTGTTCTAGGGTTGTTGAACTAATATTTTTGACCAGTTGACTTCCAGGAGGATTTCCGGGTGAACAAGGATGAATTTTCAAAATACAAAGGCGGTTATTGTCAAGAACGAACCTAATAACATTAAACCCTTTCATTTTTCACACAGGTGTCACGGATTGGTAGATTCGACGGAATCTTTGAGCCCTATTTTTTCAATTTTCATGATTTCCTGTTTGAGACATGTTTTTGTGACATGTATTTCAGCCAGCAGGAGATGAATTTCAAGAAACCGAGAGAGGTTTTTATTTATAACGAGCTTATATACAAAAACCGTTCTCATATTTTACACAGATGTTATGGTTTGAGAATTACAAGTGGAATATTGAAGCCTATTTTTCATAATTTTGCCTCTTGAAAAGCATGAAATCAGTTAAAACGTGTCATTCTCTGTTTGTAACTGTTTCTATTTTGGGAAATGGGTTGGAGTTCGAATTGGTGAGATGGAAAGGACATATAGTGCTATATATTTCATGGTACAAGAGTAGCTAAGGGTTAGAAATAGTTAAGGGAGGGGGAAAAGTAATAGAAATAAAATTGTTTTGTTTTTGCAGCTCTATATACCTCACTGAAGAGCATGTATTTCAATTGATGTTGCTAATACTTATATGGAAAAGAGTTATTTCCTTTTTATTCTAGTTTATGGTTATGTGTGAAGGATTCATGTTATTTTTTTTATGCAACAAAGGATTTGATTGTGTGAATACATCACCATAAACTTATTTTAATTCCTGAAGTAGGAGGATCTTTATTTCTGGAATTTTCTTCAGGGATTAGTCAATTGGACCAGATGTACACCTGCACTATTCTCTTTATGTTTCTTCCTAATTCTTCTTTGCAAATTTTTTCTTGTTGTTGTTCATATTTGGATTAGACTTTCTCTGTGGGAACATGGTTTGATGTAGGCATCATTGATCATTAATGAACAATTTTAATTAGCTCAATCCCACCTTTCAAAAACACACTTCTTGTTACATTTTACTCATGGGCTCTAGGCTTTCTCCCCTACAGTCCGAGAGAAAATCCTTGCGCTAACATTCTTGGCACCATTTTCGGGGATGTGATTTGAGCATGTCGAATATCTCCCTGGGTAGAATGACAAGTATAGTAACAACTTTAGATGGTAGACTAAAGTTGGGCACCTAGAGGACTGCATATTTTCTACCTGGTGACTCCATGAAGATGAACCTGTTAGAAGACTCCACAGTGGGAACAATCTTGGACAGAGATGGAAGGCATAGGCAAGTTCAGGTATCAAGTTCTGAATTTCTTTTTGGAACTTGTGCTCTTTGTCCTTCATTCTTTCTTGAATTTCCCTGTACACATTAGGAGAATCATAATCTGCTTCATATACTCTAAATACCACTAGCCTGCTCTTGCATATTCCTCTTTCAAACAAGTATATTTACCCCCTTCCCATGTCATTGATGTTAAGGATATCCATCCACTTCGGACACATGAAGAAGATGAGGTTAATATACACTTTTTTAATCAGTCTAAACCTTATGATTCTCTCCCTTATGCAGATTTCAAAGATGATTTATTACCTGTTGCCCATCCCTTTACTGTTAATAACCATCATGTTGAAATTCAACATTCACCAAATGATTATTGTCCTTTTGCAAATAACAAAACTGATTCAATTTAGGTTGCCATCTCCTCTAACCTTTACCAACATCCTTCTAGTGTTCAACAGACCATTGACTTCCAAGATTAGGGAAAAGATGTTTGGACCTCTACATTTTCCATCCTTTCTTCATCCTTAACCTCCTGGATTTGTAGACTACCTACCAACTTTTGCTGGAAAAGATAACACTGCAGGAGAAGATCATCTATCATCCTTTCAAGACTTCATCGACAATCTTGAAATCTTGCATGAAGATATTGTCATGAGGCTTTTCTTTAAATATTTGATTGGAGATGTTGCCTTGTGGTTCAAGAATATGGGAGTTGCTTCCATTGGTTCATCGGATGAACTATATGACACCTTTTTAAAATACTAGGGAAAGAGAAAATCATTTGATCAGTACTTGCATGAGTTCACTATTGTGAGAAGAGAGGATAATGAAGTTTTGTCTTCTTTTAATCGAAGGTTATACAGTATGTATTGCAGCTTACCCTTGGAAATTAAACCTTCTGAAACTACTGCCATGGTTTTTTACATCATATCTCAGCACTCCAACATTGTCTTATTTCTTAGAGAAAGAGAGTCTACATCTTTACTACAGTTATTTAGAGATGATGAAGAAGTGGAGGAGAATCTCTAATCTTGTGGCAGGATTCAAAGACAGTATAATGTTGAATCTGCACATGAGCCCATAATTGGTGGAGAATACATCTACAAACAACAGGTTATTACTCGCATGTGTGCATAGTTAGAAACATTTCATGGAGAACCCTTTTTTGATGAGTACCGCAGTGATGTTGATGAGAAACATGTTGATGAGCATCTTATTGATGAAGAGAAGCATCTTGTTGATACATGTGTATTGATCATTTGCATTCATCCAAAATAACTAAGCCAACAACTATCAACGGACCAACAACCACTTGCATCAGTCATCCATTTACCAAAACTTGCACAAAAGCAAAAGGAAGAATCTGCACATGAGGTGATTGATCAACAACCCTTGCTCGATTATGATGACATCCAAGGTCAGAGGTTATTGAGTTTAGATCATAAATTTTTACTTATTAATCAAAGAAATTTTATTAATCTTGGATATCATGCATTAAATTATATTCAAGAGTTGTTAATTGAAGAACAAACAGGTCATACCTTTCTCAACAAGAAGAATTTCATGCAGTGGAAATCATTTTGTTTAAATCCACTGGTTTTGAATCATAATTTTGAGGACCCAGTAGCACTTGTGTTGGAGTCATATTTCTCCAATTCTCTGAAGTTTTCATATTTCTTCATGACACTCACTTATTTAGATGAACAACATTTTCTGAAGATCGCTTTATGGTTGCTTCCATGCTTTTCATGCTTGTTGTTTTCCATTTGCAAAGTTGATGAGCATTCAGTGAGGAAGTTGTTTGAGTGGCTATGGTGGAAGTTCACTTTCACATGAGTGCATTGTAAAACCAGTTAGTGTAGGCATGTACATAAATAATCTCTTTGAGCATGTGTGTTTTATTTCATCTTGTAAGTAGTGTAAGTTTTTCTAGCGTGATGTCTTCAGTAGGATTACTTTCAATTGTACCCAAGACTGACTCCATAACCCAATGGTCAAGGAACTAAAACTACAAGAGTCTTAGAGCCTCACTGAGAGGTCTCTATCCCCCATGGAGCCTATGTTAGCAAAATAATTTTCACTAGAAAATTTGGTTATTTTTACGGTCTATTTTGCAGCACTAGTGAATTAGGATATTCCACAGCCCCAACTTCCTCAAGCACCAAGTTTCAACATTTTTTATGAAGCAAGAGAACTTGATCTTGCATATGAGGCCATAACGCATATTCATTCATTTCCATCATTACCTTTTTTTCATGCTAAGGGATTTAAAATTTATCCTATCTTGGTGCTACAAAAACTGACATTTTCAGACAGACGCTACAAAATGTGTTGCGAAATGTGTTGCAAAAACTTTGTTATAGGACTGCTCAATTGGCATTTTTGACTAGTTGAATTCCATGAGGATTTTCGGGTGAACCAGGATGAATTTTCAAAATAAAAAAGCATGTTATTGTCAAGAAAATACCCACGAACATTAACCTCTTTCATTTTTCACACAACTATCACGGATTGGTAGATTCAAAGGAATCTTTGAGCCCTATTTTTTCAGTTTTCATGATTTCTTGTTTGAGACATATTTTTGTGACACGTATTCCTGCCAGATGGAGATGAATTTTCAGAAATTGAGAGAAGTTTTTCTTTAGAACGATCTTATCTATAAAAACCGTTCTCAGATTTTACACAACTATTATGGTTTGAGAATTACAAGTGGAATTTTGAAGTCTATTTTTCATAATTTCACTTCCTGAAAAGCAGGAAATCAGTTAAAACATGTCATTCTATGTTTGTAACTATTTCTATTTTGAGAAAAGGGGTTGGAGTTAGAATTGGTGATATAGAAAGGATCTATAGTGTTATATATTTCATGGCACAAGATTATATAAGGGTTAGAAAGAGCTAAGGGAGGGGGAAGAGTAATAGAAATAAAATTGTTTTGTTTTTGCAGCTCTATATACCTCACTGAAGAGCATGTATTTCAATTGATGTTGCTAATACTTATCTGGAACATAGTTATTTCCTTTTTATTCTAGTTTATGGTTATGTGTGAAGGATTCATGCTATTGTTTTTATGCAACAAAGGATTTGACTGTGTCAAGACATCACCATAAACTTCTTTTAATTCCTGAAGTAGGAGGATCTTTATTTATGGAATTTTCTTCAGGGATTAGTCAGTTGAACCAGATGTACACCTGCACTATTCTCTTTATGTTTCTTCCTCATTCTTCTTTGAAAATTTTGTCTTGTTGTTGTTTATATTTGGATTAGACTTTCTCTATAGGAACATGGTCTGATGTAGGCATCATTGATCATTAATGAACAATGTTAATTAGCTCACTCTCACCTTTCAAAAACACACTTGTTGTTACATTTTATTGATGGGCTCTAGGTTTGCTCCCCTACAGTCTGGGAGAAACTCCTTGTGCTAACAATAGTCAATAGCATAGAAGTGTCTTCCACACTATCATGGCCTAGAAAGGACAATAGGTCTTGCTTCATTAGGTAACAAGTATGGTTTCATGGTAAGTGTCACCTTAATATTTGAAGAATTTGAGCATGTTGCAAAGGGTCCTCTCTTGATTATGGAATGTTTTCTTGGAAATTATACCTTTTTCCTTATTTCACCTTGGTTCTTGACATGGTTTCCTAGTAAGTAGGTCACCCTCGAGAAAAGGGTTTCTATTGGGGGGTCTCTTTGAAGGGTAATTGTACCATTATCACTCATACTTACCACTTTCCACACCTCTTCATATTTGTTTCCTCATGATCCAAAATGGATCCAGGAAGGCCTAAAAATAAAATTCTCAGAATCAGACGAAACCAGTGCCATGCGTCCTGTTCATCGTGCTAATTCTGGACATATAATTGTTTTTGCAAATGGACGTTGTATGTGAAAGTTATCGTGTTCTGACTGATTTCCCAAATAGATAAAAAATCAACTGGACAAAGTCACCAGGTCGTACTACTGACGTCAGCATGACTTCATGATGACATCATCATGTTGACATGGAATCACTAGGATGTGACACGTGTCACTCAAATTTGGCATTTTTGGGCTGATTTGACACATGCATGGATTTGACACGTGGCACTATACAAATGACACTTGGGAGTCTTTACATGACATGGCCCAATAGAAGGCTAACATGTGGCAGTATGAATGATAGCTAGGTTGTATGGATGTTGACGTGGAAGGGTGACTATGCAGTACGAATGATGATGTGGCACAACACATGGCTGTACGACAGGTGACATGGCAGGTGACTGGTTGTATGGAAGTGATGTGGCAGGTGATTGGATTGTTGACTGTGCAGTACGGTCCAATCACAAGGTGACATGTGGCCCAATCATAGGCCACCACGTGGCACCCCATATTTTTCTAATGTCGGCTAGTTCAAAAAATTGTTATGGCTTATGGGGGTTTCAAACACTCGAACTCTGTGGTCGCCAACGATTTTGTGAAAGTTGGCGGACCGATTGGGATAGGGTGGTGCTTGTTATGCCATATGGAATATTCTCCTTTTGAGTTAGCATATAGCGCATTGTTTGGGATAGGCCCTGGTCGGCGAGGGCATTCCCCTGACTGACCAAGGGCTACGAATCCGGGGCTTAACCATATATGCACGTGGGAGATTAAGGGCTTGGCCACATGGGCCATAGCCACAAGACTTGGAGCCAAGACTGGAGGGACCAGTGTGCCATTACTAGAACATAGCCACATGGTAGAGTGCATGTGACCAGTAGCCTAGAGAAAAGGGGCTGTGCCCTGAATTTTCCCTATTTGTGGGTTTTTCACTTTATGTTATGATTTTTCATCCTGTTTTTAATGGATTTTGCCCAATATTGGGAGATTTGGAGCTCGATTTGAGGTCAGATCTTGGGATGAAGTTGGGAGGTTGATTCCCGCTTCAAATCTATATAAAACAGGGGTTTTTAGCAGCATTAAGGAGGTTCATAACAAGAGAAATGCTGAGGAATTTGAAATCCAAATCCATTTTCATGCAGGGAAGCCATTGAGGGGAACTTTGCAGGCCAATTCCGGAAGCTATGCTCAATTGTTTTCAATGTCGTTAGTTGTGTTGGATTCTTGAGGTCGAGAAGAACACAACCAAACCAGTTTGTAATCCATTTGACACTTTTGTGATGTAATTTTGAAGCATTGAAGAGAAATAAGAAAGCCTCATTCACTGAGACAAAGGCTCGAAGACGTAGGCAATCTTGTTGAACTTCGTTAACAACTTTGATGTTATGGTTTGCTGCTCTTTGCATTTACATTTTGATTTGCATTTCTTATTATGGCTGCTATAATATATCATTAATATATTCTTATTTCAATCAATTCCTAATTGGTTAATGAACTCATGTTTAAAACTCAACCATAGTCTTTAAAAGATCATTTTGGATCAAGTGGTATCAGAGCAGGTTGATGGTTGGTTTTTTAGTTTGCATGATTACCAATAAAAATCTGAGTCATGGTGAAGGAAAGATTGTAGAAGGGGATATAGATATTGGATCAAGAAAGAGGAATTCTCAAAGTGCGGATATGGCATCAGAAGAAGGCATGTCGCAGAACATGATAGAGTTACAAAAGACTTTATTCGCCATGTTTGATATGGTAAAGGTATTATATGAGGATTAATTGGAATGAAGGAGGCCTTTTCAAAGGGAATATGCTAAATAAGACAAAAGTGAAGAAGGAGAGGATCCTCCTAAACCTCCTCCTTCACCTCCTTCTTCTCCATCAACTTCTTCATTTGGGAACTAGAGTGTTGGGAACCCTTTGTTAATTTGGGGCTTGAGGTTTCCATGCTTGGATTGATATTTGAGGTTGGATGCTAAAAGGGGACTTGGTGGATTGTTGATGTTCCCTCTCCAAATTATTGATAATGTTCATCATTAGGGTTTGATTCTTGATGAGGTCATGTATTGCTTCTTCAATCCTTTGTGCCCATGGAGTGCTAATATCTTGAGTGGGATCAACATTTTGTAATGTTCCTGGTTTGGATTCATCGATGGCTCTTGGGGCTGTTGTAACCTAGGTCTGCACCCATGCCGTTCCTCTCTCCTTTACCTATGCCTTCGTTGAATTTGTCCTCTTCAGGTTGATTAAGTCAGTTTCCCATTACTTAGTGACTTGGTTCTTATTTGTTTCTTTCTTGATTGAGTATTTGCACATTTCTATTTCTATTTTTTCTTGAAGGATAATTACATGTCATATTTGGTTCGAAATTATTGTCATCATGTTTTCCATTGATTGAGCTCACCGCAGGTCGGTCAAGCCTTTTCTATATGCACAGAAAACACCCGTGGACAAACGCAGCAATCCAAAGTGGTCAATTTCAGACTCTGATTGTGGGAACAAACAGGTTAAATTTCGACGATGGTGATCCATCAAGCCAATCAGATCAACGATTTTCATGTATTCACAGTGTTGAAATCACACGGGGTTTAACATCAAGAGTGAACCCACGAAGTACAAGAATTACCTGAAGTCCCGAAGTGAATATGAATCGTCCATCAGCAAGGACACATGGAGGCAGATATTTTACTTCTAAGACTTAGCACTCTGGGAGATTTTCGAGCACAACATTCATAAAATCCCAAAGAGCCAAAGAGACGAAGTCCCAAAATGCCGAAGCACGTGTCACTCATCAGTCATGACATGTGGCATTCATTCCAGGTCATTTGGTTGTGTCATTCACCCATTTCCATGTGACATGTGTCCCCCTTATTTCTATGACACATTAGCAGCCATGAAATCATATGACATCAGTCCACCACATCAGTTCACAGTCTGTACCACTCTAGGATATTCCTAAGCACAACATTCATAAAATCCCAAAGAGCCGAAGTCCCAAATCAAATATAGACCGTCCATCAACGAGGAAACATGGCGGTAGATCTCCCACTTCGGATATACTACACTTCGGAGGATTGATCGAGGACGATATAGAAACTCCTGAAGCCTGAACTCCCAAAGTGATTGCAGACCGTTGATCTCAAACCAACAAGAATCGTTGATCCTTGTAGCAGGTAAATATCACGCGGATCACAGATTCCAATTAGATCAATGACCACGCTTCATTGCAGGGACATAAACTGCTCGAACGTTAATTTTCCAAAGTAGTCCCACAATTGGAACCATGGTATTTTTGGAAGGGTACGTGGAAGATTGTGGGGGATTGTGGGGGCCGGAGCGGTGTGGACCCAAACCACCTTCGATAACTTCCACAATCACATGCTTAAATGACATCAAGTCACTGCGTCACCTCCACTTCATCTACATCCATGTCATCCTGTCCTCCTATTGGATGCTCGCCTCCACCTGTTCTTGTTCACGTCTAGTCCATCACAGTGAAATCAAGGAGGAGGGTTAGTTACAATCGAGACAGAGTGCACTTAGCTTCCGAAATCTCATACAAAGACAGAGAGTTAAGTCTCAGTCACAGGTCAACACAGATTGGTTCCAGAACACTTCAGTAGACTACCTCTTCCTCAAGCAGAGATCTTCTCATGAAGCCAGTTGTCTCTAGTGGCCTACAACAACTCGCAGACATGGAATTACTCAACACAGAGCTCTGTTCTGTCACTCCAAGGCCTATTATATTCCAATTCATTTCCTTCGGTGCACACATCAGTTTTGTCTCAGAGACAGTAGTAGTTTTTAATTGATTAATTCCAACATTTTCTTAGATTAGGTACAAGAGTGGTCTTTTGTGTGTGATAAGAACCACTCTTGCTAATTAAGTCCAGTGTCTTAGTGAAGTTAATAATTTTTTCTATAGTCAGTCACCTAAAATTAGGTCTCATCCCCCTAAGGACGAGAACCTCTGAAACTCTGTTAAATAGGGGGTCTTTGAATGTTTTGAGGGTCAGATTTTTGGGAAAGGATAGCACTACATCAAACTGGTTGGACCCATTCTATGCATGTATTAAATCTCTCTACTTGGTGAACATACTCTTGATGATAGTGTTTCATTCAAATCTTCATGTGTTTTTGTTCTTATCTTGAATACAATTTTTTATTTGTGCAACGTACATTTCATTTCCTTTCAGCTATTGTATAACTTATTTTTACTGATATGCAACCTGTCAAATAGCTAATGCTTTGGTGAAGAATTGTTTTTATTGCAACGTGTGCGAGTAATTGTGTTTTTGATACATGTTTAATGTCTTGAAATGATATTTTAAGTATTGAACTTCTTGCAGCAGATTATTCATCGAGTAGTGTGTTGTTTCCCTGTGTTTTCTATTTCACTAGTCTGTCATTAGTGTGCCACCAACCAAGGAGGACCCTCATCCATATCATTTTTCCAACCCAACCTTGCTTTTGTCTTGGTAGAACAACCCTTTGACCAACCAATGAAAAAACTAAAAGAAACAACCATTCTAAACTGATAGGTGGCCTAGCTTTTCCCTTTAGTAGTAAAGTGCAGAACTTAGGACCAACATCTTCTGGTGTCGTTGCCGGGGAATGGAGTAACAAAATATATTTCCCTGGGAGAACAACAATTTATCAACTCTAACCTTTGATGGTGAACAAAGATCAGACACAGATAGACTGCCATCTTTCATCTGGTGACTTCACTGAGTAAAGTCTAAAGAACAAATATTGGCGCCCAGAAAAGGATTCAACAGATCCAAAATTGAGCCCAGTAAAGCCTCCAAGGCTCATTCTAACCCTGAGAATAACACAATAGTCTCTAAGCCATATACACAACTAAGGAAATTCATTGTATCTCAGAGGTATACTTCCCCCCTCAAGGATGAAGCTACACACAAAAAGCCTACGTCTAATCACAATCACAAGCAGCTTGAATTTGATAGCCTTGAGAATCATAATTCTAAAGGAGTTCAAACATATTCAACTCATGATTCCACTTTAACATCTAGTCCTAGATCTACCCCTGTATCTCCCATAAATCTTCAGATTCCTATTATTCAAGCCATGGTCGTTAACATGATGGATGCCATAATTGCTGCCAGATATAAAACCCTAGTTTTGCATGTAGGCTTGCATGCCTTCCCAACCACAAATTACATGAAATATTTACCAAGATATAATGGGGAAGGTGAAGTAACTGTTGAGGAACATCTGGTAGACTTTTACACCTTTGTAGACAACTTTAACATTGATTATGCAGATGTTTGGATGAGGTTGTTTTTACAGAGTTTGGATGGGGAAGTCATAAAATGGTTCAGGGGTCTTCCTCCAACTTCCATTGCATATATTGAGGCATTAGATGAAACTTTCATAAATCAATGGGGATATAGGAGAGATTACCTATACTACATCACTGAGTTTGGGGCCCTAAAGAGAAATAGTGGTGAATCATATTCAGATTTCACCAAGAGATTTAATAAGATGTATGGTAGAATCCCAGATGAAATAAAACCAACTAAAGCCTCTGCCAAGATCACTTATGCTAATGCATTTTATGTAGAGTTCTCCCTCCTCATGAGAGAGAGAAGATCAACCACACTATTTTCCATGCAGGAAGCATCCATTGAAGTCAAATCTAATATTTTTGCATCAGACATAATAAAGGATAGATATGATAAAGAGAAGAAAAAACAGAGAGAGGGTGTCCCTAGCTCCTCTAACTAGGCGACATATGATCCAAAGCTTGATGAAATGACCAAAAATTTGAAGGATCTAACTTCTGAAATAGCTAATATAAAATGGGAATCCAAACAACCAAACAGATATTTTCAAGGGGCTGGAGATAGAAATCCAAACCAATTTAGAAGGCCTAATGATGCCCCCCAAGTAATGTAGAGATAAAGGAGATATGTTGATGATCAAAGGGTAGTTCCCCCTTTCCAAAACAATCAGATTGAGGAGATAGATGTGGATAGTGATGTTGTGGATGATATTGTTGTTCTTTTCAATGAAACAAATTATTATACCAGTCACTTAACACAACAAGAATATGAGGTAGCACAATTGTCAAATCAGTTTGATGATCAGATAGGGGAGGAGGGACATATACAAGGACAACCCTAGAAGAAATATGTTTTGAGGACAAGAGCAAGGGATCCCAAAGCCACTATCTCTGATAAAAAAAAAAGGTTGAAGTCCTTCCCAAGCCAAATCCAAAGAAAGATATGTCATTTAAAGCTCAACAACTTCCCCCATCTAAACCTGTTGTCTCATAAATAAAGGAATTTGATAGGCCACCAACCTCTTTCAGCCTAGAACATGAGTTGAGAAAGATCAATATCCCAGTTCCTTTGACAGAATTGATGAAGAATGAACCTTTCAAAAAATCTATCATGAAAGTTCTGCAACCAACTGCTCCTGGTGTATCTTCTGATGTAATTAGTTTGCAAGATTAAAACCCAACCATTACTGTGGGCCCTCACATTGAGTATGGATCTAATGCTTCTCCACCATTCTATATATCTTTTAATTTCCATGATAAGATCCTGCATAACTATCTTATGGACTCTAGAGCCTCACACAATGTTATGCCCAAAGTTGTTATGGAAGAACTAGGTCTAGAGATCACCAAACCTTACCAAGACCTGTACTCCTTTGATTCTAATAAATTGAAATGTCTGGGACTGATAAAATATATGGTATTCTCTTTGACACAATTACCAATGAAGAGTCTAGTGATGGACATTGTGGTGGCCGACATTCCCCCAAATTTTGGCATGCTCTTATCCAGAACTTGGGCTAAAAAGGTTGGAGGATCATTACAAATGGACCTCACTTATGCCACCATTACTGTGATTGGAGGTGAACATAGAAGGATATACAGAGAGGTAAGGTTATCCTACATAGTCAGTGATCATCAGAACCCATG